>JAHZNP010000603.1:0-47004 GCA_020615345.1 Triops cancriformis
CTTCCGACGGTTCTTTACTCGGCTTAGCGGCAGTTTACTCAGCCATGTTCGTCGCGAGTTTGGCGGCCAACTCTAAAGTGCTGAGCGCGTTAAGAAAGACCCGTTACCGAAACTCGGTGGTGAACCAGTTGATCGCATGGCAATGTATGGCCGGTTTAGCCGTCGGCCTAATTTCCCTTCCGCTAATTGTCGCCCGTCTTGTGCTGAAAAATCTTCCCCCGCCAACCTTAGCTGTGCTTTGCTTGGCGATGGATGCCTATTCGACTGTCCTCGTCACCCTCATCTTCATGAATTTCGCAGCCGTGGGCGTCTTGCGCTACATGTACGTCTTCCATCCACTCAAAATGGTGAACGAGGGCGACCGGCGTTTACTCAAGATTTTCGTTGTAATAACCATCGCGGGACTGTTTGCGACAGCCTGGTTCCGTTTCGGGTCCCCAAATTGGCCGCTCTCTTACCTCATGTGCACCTTGCAAACCGACAAACTGTACCGGGAACCTTGGTTGGGCGTCATCCTGCCTTACCATATTGTCACTCTATCGGTGTTGGCCTTGTACGGCAGGATTTACGTTTACTTGTTGCAGCAGCGGAGGCGCGTGACCCAGAACCGCAGTCGTCCGGATGTAGAGGGCACTGGGGTGGCTAGTCAGACCTTTGGCATCAAGCGCCATATCAAGAAGGTTAACTTGGTGGGTGCAGGAGCTTCAGCGCTGACTTCTTTGTTGTTCGAGTGTTCTAGTACTTCAACGAACTCGTTAAACTTGCTGAGCATGGAAACTTTAGCTTCCCATGCCCTCCTGCTTCATTTTCTGGCGACTTCGGTAGCTTACAGTATGTCTTTTGTACCCGCGCTCCTCTATTGCCTTAGTAATGAAGAATTACGACTTGAACTGCTCCGGCCGTTCACACAGAGATGTAAGAAAACAGAGGCCAGCTGCATGGAAAATCAACTTTGCGTTTGAAGAAGAGTAGTCAAAGGTTTTTTGAAGATATTCATTGTCGTTGCTGTTGTCTTAATTGCAACGGCGTGTGTTGGTGTCCTGAGATCGTGGGTTAATAATATTGTGTCGAGGAAAAGAAAATTTTCAGACATGAAGAGATAACGCCTATGTAACACTTCCGTACGTGAATTGTATTTACAGCCATTACAAAATTTTAGTTCTGCCATAAGTCTTTTGTAACCTACAATGATTCTGCAACCCTGTCCTCCCTTCTTTCCATTTCCGTTTCTTGCTTCAAATACTCCTTAATAAAGTGGTCTTCTTACCCTAACCTTCGTTAACTGTTTATTAAGGTCTAAATCCCCAATATCTGACTAAACTTTAAAAACCGTTAATACGTATGCTTTAAGCATTATTGATAAAAATATAGATATCACTGATAAAAATTACAAAACTCAGCTACTGGCCAAACATTTATTACAAGATTTCTTGATGAATACTTGAATTTGCGTAATAGACATTTTGTACGTTAACATTACTGTTGGCCTGTTTTGATGAAAAATTGAAGCCCCTTTTCAAAATCGCTTGAAAGATTCCCCAATGTTATTCGCCTATACCAAACACGGTGTTCTTAAATCTGCTATATACCATTTTCCCTTAGCGAGTTCTACAGGAAATGGTCGTGAACTTCTTCGGAAAGAAATATTCATCGGATCCAGAAGTCTAACTGAATATTTTTCCTTAGGAACACGCGGAATCCCTCCAAGTGAATTTATTTCTCGTTCCACCGAGAAATCCTTAAGTGTCTGTTTACAGTTTAGGTAACTAAATTATTAGTGATAAAAAAATGATAAAACGCAACTATTGCCCACAAATTTTATTACAACATTTCATGATAAATAGTTAAGCGCTGCTTTTAGACATACTTCACTTTAACATTACTGTCGGTACATTTTGTTGAAATGTTGAAGTCCTTTTTCAAAATCGCCTGAAAGATTCCCCAACATTCTTCGGCCATTACATACCATTTTACCTGCAAGTTCTTAGAGATACGGTCGTCGAATCTTTGAAAAAGAGTATTCATCGGATTCAAAAAGTATAAACGAAATTCTTTCTAAAAAAAAACGCGGAACCTCTCCAGAGGATTTTTTCCCCTCATTCCACCTAGAAAACCTAAACTTTGTTAAACCCCTCATAATTATCTACTGAATTTCCGAAAAATATATTGACGAATGTTCTAGAGATCAGAACGCGTAACTTTACTGTCACAAAATATTTTAAAACATATGTTACTCTTTTTCCAAAAACGTGTATAATAATTCCCCACACAACTTCCCATTTCGAGAACGTAGTATACTCGTCTTAATGCCTCGGCGCTTTTAAACTTCGCCTCTCAGTGGAAAATCGTCTTAAAATCAAAACATTTTAATTCCAACTACTTCTAATGCGTTTATTAACGATGAAGAAATGACGGCAACGAGCCTAGCTTACGCCTAATAAATTACTTAAAAAAATAATAATAATAGCGAGGAAGAACCGTCCTAAGCTGGAAGTCTGCGTGGGTGGTGTCCATCCTATAATTCTAGCCGGCTTATCTTCTAATAATTTTCTAATGGTTGGGTACGTCGAAGTAATCAAATATTCTGCTCCAAGTATCTTCTCCGTTCCCATAAGTTTCTTGTAGAATATCCATAAGGTGGCCAGCAGGTTAATTAGTTGAAGGTTAACGATGATTTAGTGGCAGTGGCCACGTGATGGAAAGGCTGCTGGTTTCTGCGGCCCCGCTTTGCATAACACAAGACAAGTGTGAGACACAAGGGGCTGCCCCTTCATGTCGCGGGGGAGTAACTGCCATGGAGACAAAATGATGACATTCAACTCTCCTTCGATGCTTACGTTTTACGCGTTCCGTGCCTGTTAAATAATCGACAAGGCTCGGGGCGCCATCTCTGCACTGCCACAAAATAAATAATACCACAGCTTGCCCTTATTGCTAGCACACCGTCTGCCGAGAAAAAGAGAGAAGAAAAGTCTGCATCTGTTTCTATTTTTAAGAAAAACTTTTACTTCTGGGAGGAAGAAATATAATAATAAAAAAGCGTAACAGCGACTAACTCGGTAGAAAGGCTCGTAATGGAAGAAGCCCGGAGAAAAAAATCATTTTCCGAAAAAGCGTTATACAAGAACGTGCTAATGAACCTTAAGTGTCTGGGAAAGAAAGCGAAAAATGTTGCGGACTTGGAAACATGAGACAAGTGATGGAAGTTGAGTTGAGGATTTTTTTTATCTTTCTACCTTTTTTATTCTTTAATTCTTATTTTCAATGAAGTCATTCGTCTTCTTAGATAGAGCGAAGACAGGAAAGTAGAGAAATACTCCATAGACAAGCCAAGTTGAAGAGGCTTTAATTTCTCAGGGAGGTATCTCGTCTTTTGGTCTTGCTTTTGAGCTACAACAAAAGAAAGTGAAACGTTGAGTAAGTAAACTAGGGGTGAGTAATTCGTCGCGACTGGGGCAGACGTACTGTCAAGCTGCCAACTCATCCATTCAGCAGTATTTTTGCTGGGTCACACCGTTCTTCACGCGTGTTTGGGGGCCAAGAGGGAAGAGAAAAGAACAAGGCATTTTCTGTCAGCCGTAAGTTGACGACGAGTGCGTTGCTAAATCATAGAACAGTCGAGATCGGCGCCAAGGTGACAATGAATCCAAATAGCAACCAAAGACCATTACGGGGAGTATAGGAGACGTACACACCCCTTCACTCCCACGCCCAAGTAGGGAGAAGAAAGTGTATTCATCTCTATTGTTTAGAAAACAGAACCAAGACCTTGAATTTCGCGAAGCGTTATTTTGAATAATGAAGATGAGAGGAAACGAAAGCAATTATGACGCAAAATAAATGAAGGAGAGGCATAGGAATGAACATTTTTCTCCTTTAAGACCACTATTTGACCGCCCTTCTCTTATGGACGATTACATGTATTGTACATGGAAAACTTGTGTAAAATTTTGCGTGTGCCACTCAATGTTTCTCGGAGTAATCTCGACAGTAGATTTTAACTGATAATCCCTAGAATCTAGAAAGATAATTTACAATTGTTAAAACAAATTGTTTGCTTTTTTCAAATTCTGAATCCAGAAGATTTGTCCACGTTACATTCTCAGTATTATCATTTTAAAATTTTGAGCTAAAGATTATCGGACAATAAGCAACAATTATGGAATAATCGCCAACGCAATTTTCTCGTTTCTCCCATTTGGTCAAAGTAAAATAAAAGAAAGGGTACACAAATGTTTCCAGCTATTAACACCTTTCTAAATGACATGAAAAAGATATATAACCAAGATAGAGTCTTACTCTAAAATAAAAAAACGGACCAATTGTTACCCAATACTCAACGAAAATACTCCTATGTATGTAGAATTCAGACATAATAAAAACAAGCAGGCAAAGAGCTATGCTTACTCCGGTATATTCAAAAAGAGAAAGGGTACACAGTGGCTTTAAGGCTAGGCGTGTTATAGGGGAATGACATGCTAAACAGCGCCAGCGATTTTACCACAACTACTCAGTATTTCAATAAAAAATCGCAAAAGTATAGTTTCGAATCGTAATGTCGTCGAGTTTTTCGTTAAATTATTTTGAGTCAGTTGGAAAAAAGCTAATCATATTTCACCTTTTAAAAAAAGCATTTTTACATTTACGGCACTGAAGTACACTGAAGCACCGGTTAGCTAATTTAGAGGCGAAAACGAAATTCACATCCGTGGGTCAATTTCGGATTTATCATCTGAACGGTTTTCTCAAATTTCCTAAGTGACAACTCCAAAATTAAACGTCTAATTTGAATTCCATTTTCATTAAAAGAACAACTTCAAGTGGGTCTACTGAACCTTGCGACCGAGTGTTGGCAATTGATTTTGTGCGAAAAAGCTGAAATTGGACTCGCTTTTTATAAATTTACGAAGAGTTTTTTTAAAGAAAAATTCGATTGAGCAGAAGATGTAAACCATCCAACACTTCACTGTCGAGATATCTTAAGGAAGTACTGTTAGTAGTTTTGTTCAGACGTGAGTTTAGTAGTTTTGGCGAAATCGCTGACGCCGTTTAGCATGCGATTCTCCTATACCACGGTTAAGTGCACCGTAGCCTCTTGCCACTAGGGCGCTAGTTAATCTTGCTGTCAACATGTATTGGTCGCGAAACATCTGTTGTCGTAGTAAAGCGTGCTGGTGTGCGATACCGCAGGAGAAAATGCTATATAATACCTTGTTAACGTGAAGCAAATCCGGCACAGAATGCCATTTGACAGATTTTCCAGAAGATACTACTTGTCTACTTTTAGAATCTTTCTTTTCCTCTCCCAGCTGCAGCACCCATTGCAAAGTTTCAGGTGTATAATTTCTGTTCCATAGAATTACACATTTTTGAAGACGAAATCCCAAAGAAGTTACCTCATTACGTCACTTTTGTTACATGTCTTCCCCAAGAAATAACAATGGACGATGTTCCCCTAGCGCCTTTTGTGGCGTGGTCGTGAACTTGAGCTTGAATGGAGTCCTATAGAGAAAAAAAAGTGAAACAAGTTGTTATATTTCTCTTAGGGAAAAAAACGAGCACGGAACCTAATTTTGGGGTCTGCTTGAGAAGGATGATTTATCGATATGTTCGATACGGACGAAAGATGGCTGCCGAAGTAATCAGACAGTTCACAAAAGCTGTTACGTATTACTGGCCGGCTACTAAGGGATACAAGTCCGATTAGCTCGTTTCATCATTTCAAAACTATCCAATTTTGTAGGTGACACAGCATTTCAGAGTTATTGTTACATTTTTTTCTCTCGCAAGCCATAACTCACCTACGTGAAAGCATCTTTGTTTAACGTCAGATTTTTACACTCCTTTTAAAACATTCTTACTGTTTGGACTCCCGGAGCGAACCCATGCTTACCGACGATGTTCCAATCGATTCTTAAACGCCCATTTTGGAACGTTTTCGTTGAAATAAGCCCCCCCCCCCCCCAGTTCGGAAAGTCAGCAATGTTACTGCTCGGCTGCCTCGCATCTGGGGTTACAAGCCTCGGGGGCAAATGTTGTTAGCGTAAGGTTCATTAAGACGACATGCCCGCCAGCATTGGCAATGCAAGTTACGTTATTTAGCCTCCTAATTTACCATTTTACTTCCCCGCCTCTTAGACCAGGAAGGGAAACACAGCCTTTCAAAAGCAATTTCGGGAGAAAGCCAATTATTAGCCAAGGTTTTCCTTCGAACGCGTCGATGGCTTTTGTGTCTCACATGCTTCACACATTGCAAAACGGAGGCTTTTGTCCCGCACCGGAAACAATCCGAGCGTATCGCCAGAGTTGCGTTTGCCTTCCGTCAGCGTCGCTTTGTTTACGGCTTACGCGCGATATTTTGACAATTGATACCTTTCGCAGGATGCCAAGAGGAGACGAGATTATTTAGTTCTCGGAATAAAAATCGCAATAAAAATAAGAAATTAAAACACCCCAGCAATTTAAAACACGACTCAAAACTATACGGTGTTTGCGTGAAAAGAAATGGCTCGTGTATTTCGCCTAGCTTGTGGAGTTATCACCACTGGAAACATTCATTATTACCCGAATTAACGTGTATACCTTGCACAGGCTGCTTGGTATACAGCGAGCTACTTAGTACCTCCCACTACGGCTAACTTCCATTGTTACTAAACATGAATATTCATAGTCACTAAGCAGCTCCGGCGACGCGTAACATTCATTGTTGGCTAACACGTTTCGTTGGCCATTCAGGGGTCGTTGCTTTGCCTGGCTTTCGAGGCAGCGTGCAGGCTATGGTCTTTTGCACTGTAAATACGGGCACCAAAATTTGGGGAATTATCAGTGTGTGAAATTGGTATTTACTCTAAATATTGGTACTTGATGTCTGGACATGGACGAATCCACACAAAAAAATGCCTAGTTTTGGTAATATTTTCCTACTTTGCTAATATATACCTTATTTTGATAATGTTTACCTAATTTTGCTAATATTTACCTTTTTTAATTTATTTGACGTGAGCAAGGCTCGTTGCCTTAAGTATTTATCTTATTTTGCCAATATTTACTGAATTTTGCTAATATTTACCTAATTTTGGTGTTCTTCATTCAAATATTCGTAACGCATTCTCAAATCTGGTATGTTTTTCAAATATCGGTAGCCTATTTACAAATTTCATTAGTTCCGTGGATCCAATTAGTTCACTTTATGTAGGAGATTAGCGTAAGTCAGGTGCATTTTTCCAGTAATTAACAGAGCTACACAAAGAGTAATGAACCCGAACGTCCTAACTTTTTTAGTGAAAATTTGACAACCTATTTCTCTGCACGTAACGATTTTTTTCAGTTATGTATGTACCATTTTGTTTAGTCACCTAAGCCTGTTGATAAGGTAGATCGAATATGCCCTTCTCCCAAATATCTTGTGTTTTCTTTCAAAAACGGATTGAGGTACTTTTTTATGGCCTCCAGATTTTCGATTTTTTTTCCATTAAGAAAATTTAGAAAAAAGATAAAAAGATGATGGAGCAATGTCAGAACTGTAAGAATTGTGCGATGGAAGATCCCTGGGAACTTCGAACAATTTTTGTCAGGGCGGCAAAGATGTGTGTTTTCGTCATGGAAGTATACGCCTCTTCTGTTGGCCAGGCGGTGCGGGAGCCTGACATCCGCTGTGTTCACGTTTTTATTTGATTTCGGGTGGTTTATAACGCTTTTGTGCGATATACTGACGATCTCTTGTATCTCCTGAATTGTCAAATGTGAGTTTGTGTCCGCCAAAGTCATTATTTGGTCCGTATCGACCTCTTAAGGGCGACCGGTCAGTAAGCATCTTGAAACAAAAATTCCCACTTCGAAACAGCGGACACCATTTCCGTACCACGGGATCTTTCGGGCATCAGGCCGATAAATTAAAGAAAAATGTGTAGTCGTTTCTGAAGCGTTGAGACATTCGTGAAAATTATGAAGCAAAAATTGCGATAATTTCCAGCGGTACCGTTTGTCTTTCAACGTTGAACAGAAATTTTATTTTCACGTCAAGAATGAGCAAACTGTGGTTTAAATGTCAATGAGACACCAAACTTGCTTTTTCGTGAATAAGAATGTAAACACGAAAGATCACATGTGGTCAAAAACCGCACGAACTAAATGGACAACGCAATATGATAAAACATTTAAATTAAATTGTGCGTCACAATTTCTACTGAAAAATATCAAGTGGCATTTTTTTATTCTGGTTATTGTCAGAATCAACTTTTGGGGTCTCATGCGTCAATCTACGGACATTTTACTTTCCAATTTTTGGTTTCGTACGTAGTCTACCGATTTTTAGGGTTACACGTACAGTTTTCAGGATTAAGCTACCATTATTGACTTTGGGTAGAAAAAGAGCCACAATCTAGGTTCGTCTCTTTTAGGTGCCATTTTCCACCATTATATGGTAGATTTCTTTTAAAGCGTATACAGTTGTACCGGCAAACCGGCCGGTACAACTGCATAACGGATAATAACGAGGTCTGATGTACACATAACCATCGGTTTGCCCGTTTCTAGTTTACAAGTTCTTCAACAGTCACCCTGAAGGCGTAACAACTACCGTGGCCCTTATTTCTCCTGGACAATGATTGAGCCAGTAGGAAAACTCGAAGTCGGGTTCGTGATGTCAGCGTCAACGGAACCCACTTATGAAATGGCTGGCCTGAGATACCCGTATGAAAAAGTTTGTTGCTCGAGACTGAGGTTAACATGAGGTTAACCTCTTAATCTGTGGTTTTATTGAGGTCAATTCGAGCCCGATTGTAAGCGCAGAATTTAATTTCAGTAGAACACGGTGTGTTACTGACACTTTCACAGCAACATTGGAATAATTTCACGACGGAAATTCAAACGAAACAAAACTATACTCAAATTCACTACTACAAACAAAAGGAACTAAAGGCAGTATAGCAGAATGACAACACAACGACTACGACAACTTTATTCAACTCTTCCTGACAAACAACTCTTTCGGACTCCTTTTTCCTACTAGGGCACCTTCACCGGCTCTAGGCAGTGTTGCCAAGTTTTTTTCTGAATGCCCACCAAATTTTCGTCCGAAGTCGCCAATATCTCACCAAAAATTAAGGGATACAAGTCGCCAAAAATTATTTTGTTTTACAGTATACACATTTAAATAAAGATTGTTCAAAAACATTCGGAAATATCGTCATCATCATCACTGATAGAATCACTGAATCACAAAGCATCGGTAAAAGAAAATTGGTGACCTTTAAGTTCCATGTGAGTTTCCCACTCTTTTCGGTATAACCTTTTATCTGAGGCAAACTTGCCCATGACGACGGCACAATGTGTGGCACAAAAATAATATCAATATGTCTAGGTTATGTCCTTCCGCTTTGAGAACTTGGTTCTTTCTGTCGAACTTTGAAAATTCTAATATCGTATCTACCACAATCAGTGTGACCTTGCTAGCCACTAACCTTTTTGGGGGTGATTTCTCCATTTTTGCACTGCATTACCCTTCAAATTTCTGATGATATGATTGGTTCTAATGAATGCAATGCGGGAAATTCACCTCTTACCTGTGGGATTTTCATTGAAGAGCTTAGCTCGTTAAGAACTACTTTACCTTTCACCTCGATATTTCCTCGAATTAGAAAAGAGAATGTAAACTAAAGCAGCAAGATGACAAAGCTAAGGAATTCTTTTTCTCCGAAACAAAAATCTGTATCATATAAGGGAGCGAAAAGTCGCCAAATAAATCGCCAATCGCTAAGTGCCTTGAATTGCCCGCCAAACCATGTTCCCAAGTCGCCAATTTTGGCGAGAAATCACCGTGGTTGGCAACACTGGCTCTAGGCTGGTTAAGAGACTTTAGCAGTTCCTGGTAGGTGTTCGCTTCGGCTTATCATTAAGGGAGCACTCCTTTTCCTACCAGGGCTTGTCGCAGAGTTCCGCGACACGGCTTAGAGAAAAGGATCATCTTGAGCACAGGCCTTTCCCCTCCTTTCACTAGAGCTTTCGCCGGGTCGCGTAACCTTTCACCTGAGTATATAGGGCAGGTGGTTAGCTAAGGTCGCCAGTTCGCTTCTGTACGCTGCTCACCCCGAGCCTCAAGTCTTTATCTCCGGCTCTCCGGTTCCCTCTTCGCTTTTCCTCCCTCCCACCCTTCATTCCTTTCAACTCCTTCGTTCATTATTTGGACTCTAGGTGGAGGTTGCTCTGGACCCGGGACCTTCGTTTCCCTGGGACCAGAGAGGAATCGCCATCGAAGAGGCCCCTGGTTTATACCATAAGCGCGTCAAACACCGAAGGATAAGATAAGCTAATTAAAAGAGAAGGTTGATACAAAGAAAAAGGTGAAAGGTTACGTAATTCTTATTCTAGGATAACCTAAGCAAAACAATGTAAGGACAGTTTCAGGGACACCTTTCCCATTCCCAGGAACTGACCGCACATCATCAATACGAGCTAACTTTCCTGAGCGTTCCCTCAGGAACACGGTGTTTTTCTAGAGACAATTTTATTCAAGCAATATTTCTTGATGAAGTTTCCCTAGATCATTTTGAACTGAAGTAAAACTGAGGCTCGAATCGACCGAAATAAAAACTCATTTAAAAATGCGCTTATCTTCATTGACGTGCGATAATTTAGCGGTTATTATGCGTCTTGACCTCAAATAACCACTTCCTTTTCTTATGGGTACTCTCCTTTTGTTTGGAGTCCTACCTTTGCGTCTTGGAAGCGTGAACACTGTAGAAATGGAAACCAAAATTTTGGGATTTTTTAATGGAACTCATCGTAGGCTTCCGCCTGTTGAACGTTTTTATTAGCTCATCTTTCATTTGCATTAGTACTTTCTAAAAAAAACCCTGCTGGTATTATAGGGGAGGATAGGGAGAGGTATATTTCTCTCCAGACTCCCAGGAACAGAAAGGATAGGAAGGAAAAAAGGGGGGTATTTGATGAAATACAAGTGTTTGAATTTCGTAAGTCGCCATTAAAATTTCCAACTCGATATCTAAACATAAAAATATTTTTTGCCTCATTTTTTAAATCTTTACCTAATTTTGTTAATCTTTGCTGGTAATTTTCACCAACTATTGGTTCTTCGTACAACATATTCAAGCCTGGTATAATTCCAAATTCCCTTAGTTCCCTGGACACAATTCGTTGACTTTTAACATTACCCAAGTGCGTTTTCCTAGTAATTAACAGAGCTAGGGCTCCTTGTACAAAAGTTGGATTGGAGAATGAAACTTAATGTCAATACAGAAACAGTATAACGAGCATTACTCACCGTTTCCTAACTTAAAAAAATACAGAGTTAGGTACAGTGTCAATCCTCGGATGACCTTAGCGTTGGGAAACTGTCAAAACTGGCTTCGCACATTTTAAAAAACATGAAGAGCCAAAACTTACTAAATGACTTGTGTCGATTGGCTCCATGTGCATTGTTTCATTGCTATTACTTGCTTGTCGTAAGCGGAGATTTGGTTGTTAAAGTTGGACTGGTGAAAATTCTGTTTTTTATTTTGTTGAGGTTGTATTGTTCAACTTTGTATTTTTAACTTCTTTGAAGTTCTGTGCTGAATGTTGTATTCTCTACGTTTGGAGAACATGTTAGGCTCATGTTGTATTATGCATTGTTGATGAATTTGTCTGGTTGAATGCTGTTTTATTGTGTATGTTTGTTCAAGTAAGATTCTTGAACTCTGGCATTTTAAGTAGTTTGGTGTATTTCTGAATATTATTTACACTGTTGTATTATTTAATTCGCATGTTGTCTGCGTATAATTTTGTGTTATTTGTGTGTTTGTATTGTTGAAAGCTGTTGCTTACTGTTGTATTATTTTACTAATTGCCTCTCCATACTATTCTCCTGAAATAATTATATTTGTGTTGCTGTGAATTATGTACCGTCGGAAATGGTAAAAAACGATGACCATGTTTTTTTGTTTGTTTCTGTGTATTTAGCATGTTTCTATGTATAGGAATCTTTGCTGTATGCATTATGCATGTTTCGTATTAGGACTTGTGATTTCATGCAATTCATTCTATAGTTTCAGTTGCTGAGCTGATGTAATTTTTAGTCTTGCTGTGATTTGCCTTTTGTTGTATTCTATTTTAAAACTTTCTGTTCTAACAGAATTAAAAATAAAAACAAACCATGCTTCAAAATTTCTACCTAATAATACCAACAGTATCTCCTTCCTTTGGTCATTACTGGGGCCAATTTTGGGGTTCTCACGCGTCAAGGTATTTTACATAATTTTTAGGTTGGCACGTATCGATTTTTCTGGCTTACACCCACAACTTTTAGACATTCCTCCCGAAAAGTATTTGTTTTTAGGCATTTTAGACTAACCATAATTAAATTTTGGTGCAAAAAGAGCTAAATTTTCTGTGGTACTTTCCACCATTAAAATGGTAAATCTTTCTTACAGTACAGCTTCAATAAAAGCTACTTGTCCAGTGACTGGTTTGAAGATATTTTTTCCTTCCTTGGAATCCCTACCTTTGCGTCATGGAGGCGCCAACCATGGAGGATTTCACATTTACCTAACAATGAATTTCTATCACCACGAAAGCGGCTACCGTGACGGACCCGTTCGTTATTACCCAACGCCCTCTGTTTACTCTAGCGATCTTGCTGTCGAGTGCTGAGATGTTCTCTTTGTTTGACGTGATGTATCACTGCAGGTCAACACGCGCTTGCAATCTTATAAAACGACAGCGCAAATACTGGAGTCATAATAAGCTCCGAAGGCAACGCAAGCTGCGTGTCCCTGCTTCAGAGATTACCATCCATGCCTTGTAATAAGAAGGGGTCCATCCTGTCGGGCCTCGGCCCCATTCTTCTTTTCGGAATCCATAAATCACGAATACTTATCAATTAAGCTGGCGGCGGTCCTTTAGATAGAGACACAGCCGCAAGAAATATGAATCTACTTTGCAATTGCTAAGATTCGCCAGTAAAAAATTTTGAGTGGGGCTCGTTTGGACAATTTTTACTTTTTGCTATCTGTAGACCTCCGTACGTTATGAAACGGAAAACTTTTCCATCTTTTTGGAAGTTTGTAATCTGCTTTATTTTTTCAGTTGGTAGTTTTCTCTTTCGAGTTTCAGAGCAAGAAATATGCTATTTTTTTTCGCAAGCTCACATTTTGACCGAAGGTGCCCCCATAGGATAAGCTTCGGACAGGCGTAGGGCACCTTCGGGCACGGTTAACTTTTTGGTGGCATATATCGAGAAAAAAATATTTTTATAACGCGGACGTGGAAAAATGAAAACTGTCGAATAGTTCCTCCTGTACCATTTATAAAACAGCCGACCAGTTCTTCTGTTTCCCACTGTGGAAACATGATCGACTTGCTTTGTCCATTTCGAAGCAATGACTCTTGGGTTGTCTAAAATTGTAGTGATCTGTTCTGTCACCGTTCCATACTTTTTCTCCCTTGAGCACATACAGTGAACCCCCATTTACGGGGTCTCGTTTTACACGGTTTCACTTTTACGCGGTTGCAAATTTTGGTCAAATTTAGTTCATAATTCGCCACTAGATGTCACTTTACTTAATTTTCTACACCCAAAAATCTACTGTTGCGTAGCAACTTCACTGGATGCATTAATCTAAAGAGCATATTGACTGCGTAAATTTTGGCGTAACTATAACGCCGCCGAAGCCATAAAAAAGGGATAGAATGATCTATAGAGCTCAACTATGAATGCTGAGTGGAGAAAGATTGGCTAGATTTCGTTTGAAGCTTAACAGGCGATTGTAGTTCACTGCAAACTACTAATGACGACGCTGCTGAGACAGTAGCACTAGGACGAAATTCGGAGGTGAAGGTTTATTTATGTAAACGCTGATGTCATCGAAGATCTCCTGAATTCACATGATGGGGAATTGACCGTCAGTGAACTCATTTAGTTAAATCAAGAACGACACAGTGAAGAAGAAGGGCAAGAAAATAAAACAGAAAAGTCTCTTTCCAGTTCACTACCGAAAATATTAGAGCTTCCATAAAAATGGTTCAGATAGCCATTGATTTTATCAAACGTGTAGACCCTGATGGCGAAAAAAACCGTCTAGTCGGCAATAAATTGAAATCTCAGATGCACTGTGCGAGCTAATGGTGAACAAAAGACAACGAATAAGCAGACAACAGACAATTGGGAAATGTTTTCAGCCATTAAGGTGGTTGTCGGAAGTTTAATCTGGTGACTAGTAGCGCAATGAAGGTGGGGATCACTGTAAACTTTGTAAGGTAAGCGTTCCTATTGTTTGATATTATTTTAGACATTCGGAAATAAGTAATAGTTACTGAAAAATACATTTTTATTATTTTAACCCTTTTATACATAAACGAGAAGAAAATAAGTTTTTTTTTATTCGATAAGAGTAAAGTTGTTCGAATATGTAACGCATCCCTATATTTCCTATGTATTACACGGTTCACTTTACGCGGTTTCTGTTTACATGGCATTTTTGTGGAACCGATCTACCGCGTAAATGGGGGATTCACTATATTTCATTGAGATGGCCTGTAGGTTGTGACAGTATTTGGAAACATTTCACGTAGTCAATTTTTCCTTCGTCGCTTTATTTGCGTTTGCAACTTCAAATATCTCCCGTTTTTTTTCTCTGGTATTTTATTAACTATCTACTTTGCACGTTGAACTTTATCTATTAATGTTGATTGAGATTTGGCACCTTTCGCTGTTTCGCGCATTTTTTAAGCACGTCCTTCGCTGCTTCCTACACGTTCTCATAAGGTGCGGCAAAGTTTCTTTTTCTGTGGCGATTGCTAGCCTCACTGCTACTGGAAAATAGTACTGACAATGAAATAAGACTTTAAATATCCACTACAGAAAGGTAAAAGCCACAATTATTTAATTTCTATGAAACGGACACGCTAACTATATTTCCGAAGGTACCACAGACACCATTTTGAACTTCGGAAATAAAAAACTCGTTCTCATTTTTATAGAATTCTAACTCTGTCAACTTATAACCTATCAGCTTGCTTAACAGTCCACTCGAGGGAAAAAACTGATACCATCAGCATTAAAAAATAAGAACTGGTGTGAAGTAGGGGCTATTTATTTACGCTTTGGATTTTCACATTAACATGCATAATTTCCAAATACTGAGGTAGAATTAACTCTTCTTTACTCACAAGAACCACCTGGATAATAGGCTCTTACACAATTTTTATTATGAATATTACTACTATGTGTCGCTGGAAAACACGAGTGACCGGGGATGCCTCATGTCCGAACGAGCCCCACTCAATTCGTATACCTTTTTCCACGTAGTTACTTCTGGCAGACGCTGCCTATGGGTTATTAGAAAAAAAAGAAAGCAAGCCCAGAGAAAATTTACTATTTGCGAGTAGAGTGCGAAGAGGCTATTTCCTGGTATCCAAACCAGGTTTGCCCCCATGTCCTCCACTGAGAATGACGTTAGACTTTATTGGCCGTGTGGATGATGGACCTTATGGGGCGGAAATGTTCAAATTGGCGCCCGTTCGGGACACGCCGGAGGAGATCGAAGGCTGGGAGTGACGCTGAAAGAGAAAAATAAAAATAAAAAATAACATGGGCTGTGGAAGAAGCCAGTTAAAAGCTTGCAACACCAGTTTGACGATTGCTGCGCAAAATTGACTCATAGGCTGTACAGTCTACAACCGTGTGTTTAAGACCGGTTGACGTGGCACAAAACCTTCGGAAATAGATGGATACTTTATGTCTCTCAGCAGGGAGCTACGGTGGAAAAAATTGCTAGGTGATTTTCCTATAGAGCTGTTAAAATGTAAGACGAGTTTGAGGACGAGATGAAGAATTTTTTCTTTTTTTTCGGCACTTGACAAACCGGTCCCTTTTTAATATCTGAATTGTACACCAAGGTTTGCGACGACATCAGCCAAAAAAATGCTAGTCATAATATTTGCATTGTTTACGGCTTTAGGGGAAGAAAAAATTTAAAGCCTGAGATAAAACAAACCGAGTGTGTTGCCGTGAAAGGTTTACGGAGGACGGTTCAGAATGCCAAGTTTGGGGGGAGCATACAAACAAAAGGCCAGTACTGGGCGCTGAAGAAGGGGGCGGACACAATGCATTTTATGTGACAGGGTCGAACGGTCAATCATAACGGGCGTTTTGTCACTCCAGTTGGCACAACAGTCATATGAACAATAACAGGATCTAGGCTACCAAGCTCGCGTCGGTAATGGTTTGTGACCATCATGATCAACACTTTCTTCTTTTTCTTTGGATGCTGCGACATCCTTATTTCTGGCACTCGTTTCGGCGAATTCAATTTTAGTGATGCACTTGCCTGGTGCTCGCAGAAAGTGTAGGCCAAAGTGCTCGTAACCTTGCGTACATTTCGACTGACATGTAAGGACAGCTAACCATGTTTTGACTTGCGGGTTTAGAGCACAATTCCAATTGCGTCTCGAAACGCAGGAGTGGGTATAGTAATAGGGCTTAGAATTAAAAATTCAGTGATTAGACTCAACCTTGGGTGGTTTTGTTCATTTCCTTTCAAGTGGTACAGCGTCGTTATTCAGAAGAAAGTTTGGAAGTCATTTTTAGAAAATTCAGTTATTTTTTCTAAGTGAATTCCTACAAATCCAGTCGTTCCTTAAGGCAAGTTAATTCAGTTCAAAAAAATTCCAGCGTTGGACAAATTCAATTCATATTCAATGAAAATGCTTTTCTGCCAAATTCAACAAAAATGAATTTTGGTCAAATTCTACAAAATGAATCTTAGTCAAATGAAATTCAATGAACTGGTTTGGAGCACTTCAGGTGTGGACTACGTCTACACACGTCAAACGTCTAGTATTACTGCGTAAGCTTTCCTAATTCCTGGCCTGTCTGTTACGTAATTTGAAAAATCACTGATTCAAGACACTTTAATGGCTCTTGAAGGTAAACCAGCCCCAGGGAGGCTTAATTTAGACCTAAGCTCAGTCTTCTGTTTTGCTTACGATGGCACACGTAAATAGAAAAAAATCACACAAGCTCCACAACAACGTGACAGTACGTACGATTAGACACGATTTGCGATCTCTGTCAGTTTCCGTTGCATTTAGATAGCTTCCAGAATACATTTCAGAATAATCATGGGAATGCAATGTAAGCTACACCCGTTTGTCTCCCTGCTTACGCCTGTGTCTTATTTGTCACATCGATACCGTATCCTGTCACTTGTGGTGAACTCAGTGGGTGACTCCCAGCCAGTGTATAAAACCACAACTCATTCCAATATCTTTAGATCTGTCCAGCCCACACTGTAAAAAGAGGAATTTACAGTAAGTCATTGTGAGCAGAAAATGTGAACGACTTCACTTTCAACACAAATGTGCGTATTTGTAAAAATAATATTAGAAAAACATTTGTGTAATTCTGTTTACAATAAAGTCAATTATCACATTTTGCTGCACAATGAATTACTGCAAATTCATAAAACATTTTACACAGTGTAGATCTTCCTCTTATGAAACCAGCAGGCTTACAGTCTAGGATTACACCCTTACTAACAACCTCTTTCTCTCTGGCAGAATGTAGCTAAACACGTCTGACAAAAGAATATCTATCCTTTCTGGACCATAACCCCGGTATTATTACGATGTATTGATATCTTTCTTTCCCCAGATTTCATTAGCATTACACAAACTTTTAATCGGTCTCATAAACAAAGCTTAGAAACGAATTGAAAAGCCGCAACGTAATAAACAAACAGGATCCGCGTGGGCGTGGTTTGCAAAATAGTAGCGCGGCAGCAGTTGAAGTAATAGAACGTTTAAACTACAGGGATGGGTTTATTTGAGGTCCGATGTTTACACAAGTTTTTCAGCAAGCTAGTGGATGTCTGTTCTCATTCTTTTAACCAGTTTTTCTTCGGTGCACTGCATTGTTTGTGCTAGGCTGCTGGCCGAAATTTGCACGAATGTGGGAGCTCCATTATCTTGCGTTTTTCTTTGGTACCAGATTAGTTCTTGCCATATGCGCCAGAGAAAGAGCAAGAAGGTTGTCGGTTTGGTGTCTTGAAATGAGGAATGACGAGACGAACGATAGGAAGCTGGGTCTTAAAGAAATGTCTGTTTTTGCGTCCAATACATTTCTCCTCCGCTGCCGACCCCGTTGGCAGTCGAAGAAATTTGTCGAAGTCTGTGTCAGAAATTGAATAGAGTGGCGAGGAGAGAAATTTGTTGTCGTTTCATGCTTCATTAGGGCCTTTCATCTTGTATCGCGGAGTAGAGGGATGTTGTGTCTGCGTTGGCAAAGCCGAGAAGCAAAGGGAAAAAGCAACAGGGGAACGAAAAAAAATATTTTTCGTCGAAGAAAAGGGAAAAGCCAGCCTGACACAGTCTTTTGATCCTGCCCGGGCTTGTCTTTCGGCTTTTCATGGTATCGAAAATTCTGTCCCTGGTCGAATTATCTTTTTCGGAATGTCTCAGTAGTAGCAAATGAACTTTAATTATTAAGGCTTTATGTAATCAAGCAGCATTGTCCAAATAGAGCCTTAATCTTGTTGGGCTGGCGTCTTAGGGCCAAAGAGAGAGAGAAAAAAAAGGAAAATTCAAAACGGGGGACTTAAATAGATTGCCGGAGGCAAGGAATACACAGACCAAGCTTTGGAAAATGCGAAGTTCCTAGCTAAAAGTTTTCAAACAGCTTACACGTTACTTTTGTACACTCTGTTATTTATGGATCACCCACCACTGCAATAATTCCTAGTTTTCATTTTTTTTTCTCTCTCCCTCTCTCTCTCTCTTTTGGAACTCAGAGAGCATAAAAGCGCCCTGGATGGTTGTTTGACGAAGGAGGAAAACGTTATCTGGTTTTCCAGTCAGATTCAATTGGAGAAATTTTCCTCCTCTTATGTCTCTTCTGTGCGGGCCTTTACAACCCACCAGGCTACAACCGGCTCTTTCTTTCCTTTTATTTTTACAGGACGAACGTTTCGTGAAGAATGCTTATGCAAAGAACCCCTTCCCCCACATGCATCAACGATTCAAATGTGTTGCAGCTATCTAGTATTCTTACACTAGCGCACATCGCCAGGAAGAAAAGACAGATCAGAAATCTTACATTATGAATAATGCAGCGCGAGGGAGATACGACGGTGTGGGGCGGTCGCCTCAGGGCATGGACAGACCAAATCTGTAAAAAGAATATCTGCTGGCTGTTATCTGCGAAAATCTGATCCCTCTTGTCACCCTGACATCATGAGAGACTTCTTTAAAATTAGATCATGTTTCAGATATTTAACATCTTACTAAGGTAAATAATTCTTTCAGAATATTACATGAAATAATATTCTAAAACTTTCACACGAAATATTATATGCTTGTTGATCGAAAAGTCTTTAGTTTATGACGGTTGGACTTATTCAAAAGAAGGTTCACTGTCATGCCACTAGAGGCGTCACTGGAGTAACGGCCGTTAGGAGACTCGTTAACATCTTGAAGTGTAATTTTCTTTCGAACGAGTATTTTAATGATGTGATGATGAGTATTTAAATGATGATGAAGTGTGATTTGAATTTTCATAGTGGATACCAGTAACAGTTCCCGGTTTCAGCTGCACGAATGTTCCTTGCTGCCAACAAAAAAATTTCAGTTTCCGCTGTGGGAACATTCATTGTTGTTCACAATGGATCTTGGCCTAGCAAGTAAGGAACTGCAGAGAAATGTCAACATGCATTGTCAGCCACGTAAAACCTCTGTGAGCATACAAAGAGTACTTTTTCTCGGTTCATATTTGTCAGTTTTTGTATAGAAATGTGCAATACATTATACGATGTCAACAAGTCTTATAGAGTTTTTTTTTAACGGCTCTAGTGGCCAAAATTGGAGAATCCACCCTAACGCGTCCATTTTCTGGCAGTTACCATTCGACACAATTGTTATTATCCATTTTCTTTTTGTTTAATTGTAAGTTAAAGACTAAGATTTGTGCGTGGACTTCAATTTTTTGTTGCTTTGTGTATATGCGCATTGGCTATGAAACAAAGAAAGCAAAGGACCAAGTATGTCCTTGCACGAATTAGTAAGAAAGCAATTTTTTTTACTTGGGAATTAGACGAAACGTGTGTGAAAATTTCACAGCAAGTTTGAGAAATCTAACCACCACCTTTCAGAGAAGCTTTCTCAGGAAAGGGCACTCATGGCGAGCATTTGCAACACTGGTGCGCACCAGGTTTTTGAAACACAGCAAATAGTTGTGTTTCAAAAACTGAAGTTTTTGAAACACAGTGTATGGTTGTGTTTCAAAAATTCAGTGCGCACCGGTGTTGCAAATGGAACTCGCCATCAGTTTATCGGTCCCTTACGTTGAGTATTCTCGCCTAAGCTAACGGCAGGCCATTACCTAACAATGAAATTTCCAACCATGTGAAACAAATCCGAGCGTACCGAGCCGTTGGATACGCCGGCTTCAGGCAACCTGGCCGAAGTAGCCATGCTTGCTTCGGCTTAGGCCGAAATATTAGTGTTGGCTGTCCCACTTTCTTTTACCATGATAACGAAAAATTGCAAGGCGCGGCCTACGGACCAGGCTTTTCGTAATTCTAGCTTTAATGACAATATTACAGTTACTAAGACTCTTGATTTTTTTGTCTGTTTTCACTATTGAACTGATTGCTTCATGAAGGTTGTAAGACTAACTTTTACGCAATTAGAGAGTTTTTATGTCGAACATTAGTGGCTTGTTTTTATATTCTAACAAGTTTATTTTCACAAGAGTTATCAGTGCACTCGAAAACAATATGCAAAGGACAAAACCTTAAAGAAACTACTGAATATTTGCCTTCCTATAACCGTCGTGTGTACAGGCAATATTGAGAGGTTGGTTTTATTAGAATGAATGTTCCGTGATATTATAAAGAAATATAAGCTAAGCTGGGAAAGAAGTATGCATACAAAAGTTAAAGAAACATCGAGTCTTCTTTCTTCTCTCATTAACTTACGACTTAAAATTGATAATGCTGGGGTAATGGACGAATGCGAAAGGAAAGCGGTAGGATTGTAAAACGCAAAATAATATATCGAAAAGAAATTTAGATTTTTTTACTAACATGTAGCAATCTTACATGTTCTTAAGCATATCTGCTTGGAAGTAGAGGGAAATAATGTATAGGATCCCATTATAATCATAACAGGAACAAAATCTAGTTCACTTGTTCTGTATTTCAAATTCAGTGTCAAAAATCATCATTCAGTATCACCAATGTGTCACCAATCACAGGGGGAAGTTCTCAAGTCTATGGAAACAACTCTAAAATGGCCGCTACTCCCCTAGCGCCTCTAGTGGCACGAGTTTACTTCGGAATCAAACCGATGCTTGCAATTCGTCTTGCTGCTACATTTTAAAAGTTTCTTGTTACTAACTGTGGTTTTGGTCCCTTCGCTGAGTAGTCTTAGTAACGCTTAGATAGAGCGGAACTTGGAGAAACTCTCAAAAAGGAGAAGATTAGAAGTCCTGCTAATTAAACTCGAGCTAATCTGTGTGGGTAAAGAGTGTCACTTTGTCGGTAGGAATACACCGCCCAGTGATGAAGAGACTCCATTAGTTCCCATTTCAGCTCGAGAAGTAAATCACTCCCGTGGATTTTTCTCCAGCGTGGGAAACCAGTTAAAGGATGTACTAGGGTATTACTGTCGATCCGAAAGTTGCAACTATTGTGAGTAGTACACACACACTACTCTTTTCGTTTCCCTTTTCAGCCTCATCGAGGGGAGATGAAAGTTGCCGGCTCGATAATGGGCCTCCGTCGGCATTGGCCCTGTAATGAAAGCGTCTTTTAGCCTCAGAAGTCATTGAACGTCGGATTTCTGCCTCCCCACTTACCATACAATCTTCTCTCCATAGCTGCCACACAGTCAGGCTCCCAAAGTCCAAGCCCCATGGAAAACTGGTAAGATGAGCCACTGAGGACATGTTTTCACCGAGCTCACTGATTGCAACTTAAAAGCCAATTCGATTCTTGCTTGATTAAATACTACCTATTTCTTTTATCCTATTTCTGAAGATTAGATTGCTGGTGCAGCGCAACTCAAAGAGGCGAGAGTAAAATGCACTGGTACAAAAAGTTTATTCCCTTCTCCTGTGAGATCTTCCCAGTCGTGGATTTCTACTGATATGTGCCTTTCTGTTGGTCATCTTGACACAGTTTCAATCCTTGTTTATTATTCAATAAACGTGTCGCGAATTTTTAATCATATTTGATACCAAGGTTGATTTATCGCGGAAATTATTGCGGAGATATTTTTACCGCTGTCTTCTGTCGGAGTAAGTTAAAACATATTATTGTACATTGTCGCACGCGCTTAAAAGTACTGGGCGGTATCGGTAAAATCGGCAAAATTGACTTCGAAGCCAGTTTCATGGCAGATGGCTGGACATGACGTCACAGCAACATGTTTAAGCCAATCGCTTGAGATCACATGACACTGCAAGAAGCGGTTATGGCTGGTTACTTGATTCGAAATTTCTTTAGCTGAAGCCGAAAATTCTGGCTAAGAAAAGTCCTTGTCGTAGCTGAGCTCCTAGTTGACCTAATCTATTGAACCCTGATCTGATGCCTGTACTTTCAATCAGTTTTCAAAATCAACGGTTCTTCTGTGAGTATAAAAAACGTGAATATGGCATTTCTATGAAAAGTAACTATAATCCATTAGTATTAACACATCAGGATAGTTTTACATTATTACTTTAGCAGATCTGGTCTAGTATGTAACCTAAAAGAAATTTGAAAACTTGCGTAAGGAAAACGCTTCACTTTAAAATATACGATAGTTAATTAGTAATTACTTCCCTTCTTACATTCATTGATGCACCAAAAAGGTGAACCAAAATTTACCTTTTTTAAAAGATTAGAGAGTTCCTAGACTATAAACTAACAAAGTTCACAAATTTACAGGCACAGACCAAAGTTTAGAATAGATTTTCACCCAAGAGATGTGCTCATGCCACTGAATAGATGGAGGCCTGATAGTGTCATCCTTTACCTCCGTATGTGGAGAGAGGGATTTATTCGATCACCAGAACAACCCAGTTATCATGGGAATAACATATATTCTGATTCGTACTTAAAAGTAATGCAAATCGTTAATGTTTATAAGGCAAATTCGTGAATTTTGTACTTGATTGACACAACGTACAGATTGATTGCACTTGATTTGACACAACGTGCAGAAACAGTTTTTTATTAATTGTGTAACTTTCAAATTAATGTTAATCTGAATAATCCGAATCTTCCTCTAATACAAGTCAAATCCTAACTTTCTACAGTATTTGTTTACAGTTTATTTCTTTTGACCGCAGACGTCAAAGTTTACTCACTATTCGTGTTTCGCTTCTTTTTATCGCTACTTATTACAGCGCCTCAGAGTATCGCAGTAAATATTACTTACCGCTGTAAAGTAAACTAAAATCCCAATCACCCTTTACGTTTTTTGACTTCATTCAACCACGTTTGATACATACTTAATTTTCCTTGTATTCCTTACTCTGTGTTTTCACGTTAAATTTTTAAATATCTCTAATTCTTTCGTGTGGTTTTATTTCTACTTCAATTTTCGCATGACGGATAGTTTGGCGTACCTGCTCCGATTCCGGTGACATATTACCTTGGTGCCATTTTTCGTCTTCCTGGGGGGTCAGAAAGGCTCGGGTTCCGGACCTTTGTTTTGCAGCATTGTTGGATGTCAGCCCACAGAGCGGAACAGTGGAATTTCAAGGGAAATAAGTTAGAGTGTCAAGAAGAATTTGTCAGACGCTAGGCAAGAGGGTACTCCAGAAGGTAAATGTTGAATGCCGTTTTCCCAGTATTTCAGAACGAGTATGAAAGGAATGATCTACCAAGCTTACAGTGGGGGGAGCAGCAAAGAGCGTCGGTAAAAGACCAAAGGCAAACTTGGGTTGCAAATATGCACTGGGCTACTTCACATGTGAGATACAAGTCCCAGGACGAATAGTAATCCACACAAGTTTGAAAAACAAAGTTGGGCAGAAGAGTCACCCAATTGGCGTTGGGGTTTTACGGCGGTATTTACGGCTCAAGTTTCCTGCTCGAGATCTGGGGTTGCTTTGGGGAGACTCAGCATGTGGTAGGCGCGTGAGTTTTGTGAGGAAACGGACAGCGGATTTGCATATACGTATTACTGGCGGGCTTGTGGCCTTGGAAGTATTTCTAGTGTAAGATGGTACGAAGTTGAATTGTCTAGTAGGGAAATAAATAGGTTTACAGAAATACTTGTGCTGAAAGAATTTGTTTAAGAAAACAATAACTATAAAGCAGCGGCGCCTGCAGAAATAAGAACTACGAGGAATTTTATGTCTGCGTAAAATAAAATCTGTGCAAAAGAAATGCTTTCGAACGAAAAATAGCTCTATTCGTGTAAATGAATAATTATGGAAAATACTTATAGGCCTACTCACAATAGTTATGGAAAAATAACAACTATAGAAAACAATAATACAGTGATTACATAAAAAGAAAATAATTGAGAAAAACGAAAATAATTACAGAAAAACACAACTCATTATAGAAAAGACTGATAGAGATAATTACAGAATCATTTTCTGTTTCAACACGCTCAATTGAACGTTCTGTAAGCATGGAGAACGGTTAGTATTGTATAATACACGATAATAGGCGAAAGCATACGTCGCTTCTCCAGTTTTTTTTTCATAGAATTATGGAAATATTTTTTTAAAAGAATGGGAATAGTTACAGAATATGGAAATTATTTAAGCATTTTGGAAATAATTACAGAGTATGGAAATAATTGAAGAATTCTAAAAATAATGTCTGCAAAGAAACCGTACCTGACGAATTTTATAGGAACAGTATCTGTCTAAATGGTACAGACAGAACTGGTCTGTGTGCAGAAATAATCTTTAAAGGAATCATAGGAACAGAAGTTATGCCTATCAGACGTACCTACGTCCGAAAATGTGGAATTGAACAAAATCCAAGACCATTGTATTTTATTAACGTTAATCAAACGGTTGTATTGTATTGTATATACACGGCCTACCCAAGTTTTGCAAAGCTGAAATGTTGAGTTTTTTTGTATAAAGAGAACCCAATTTATGTAGTGATTAGGCCGGTCTTCTAATTCAATCATTGAATGAGAACGTCAACCCAATTAATCTTGAATTGAGTTCCATTGTGTGAGTCATTGCAATGTATAATGTACTAAGACTTCTTGAAGAAGACATACAAGGAAAAGTTAAAAGAAGCCGGGGAAAAATACCAACAGCTTTCATAATCCTTTGTTGTTCCGTTGCCGTGAAGTAAAAGCGATAACAAGGGTGTAATTTTCCTTGTCGAACATCTCAAAAAGAGCTTCCTAATCCGCTGAGAAAAATCCGCTTTTGTATTTAGCCCTTTTCATTTCATTGCAAACGTCTAACTTTCAAACCAAATTCAAGTTGAAATCAGTGCAAAAAGAGCTTGTCACAATTGCCAAGCCTTCGCTTCGTAAAAAGATCGCGTTA
The DNA here is from genome assembly GCA_020615345.1 of Triops cancriformis. Classification (NCBI taxonomy): domain Eukaryota; kingdom Metazoa; phylum Arthropoda; class Branchiopoda; order Notostraca; family Triopsidae; genus Triops; species Triops cancriformis. The sequence continues at coordinate 25,508 of JAHZNP010000603.1, forward strand.
AGTCCTCCTCAAGTTCAAACAGGCACAAGTCTGGTACATTTACAGAAATTACATTTGCACTAAATTAATCTTCGTGAAGAAATAATGGCTGCATAAAAATAACCCCTATGCAAAAACAAAATCTGTGGGAAATCGTAGCTGGACAGAAGCAACGTTTGAGAAACTCTTGTTGGAGTGTCTCTTTCGATCCCTTGATGATTGCATGGAATGTGGCCTCTGTATTAATGTGACCCTTGCATCTGGCCTTGTGTGACCCTTGTAGCTTGCTACCTTGACCTTGTCCCATTATATATGTTTGCTGTAAGTGAGCTATGAGTTAGTGGTTATCCAACTTGCAATACAAGAAGATATATCGTTACACTCTATTTATGAGAAGATTTTATGTTTATGGGAAGATCATATTTACACCGGAAATATCTATGCAGAAATCTGCTGAAGGGACGATGCGTATTTGGAAATAAAAAAAATCAGCCAGCGTGAGTTAGGCTCATTGCCTTTTATATTGAAAGCAGTTTACTTCCATCTTTAGTTAGTTTTAAACTGAAGCCTATTTGGAGATTCATCTGGAGTACAAGCAACAATTTCTGCAGTCTTTTAAGAAAATTCTCTCTCCGGCCTCCGCGGAGACTCCCTTTGTAGTGTTTGGAGTTATTTTTGAATACACGCATGACGAGAAAGACTATATCTGGCCGCTGTGTTTTCCAGTTTGTCCCGTTGTTGGAAAGCGTTTACATAACGAGTCTTTATTGATCCATTTTCTGGAAAGCACAAGCGAGGCATGCAATCTCCGCGATGTAGCTCGCAATGCGCCAACACCTCTTAACAGGTTGTTCGGTTTTGTTGGAAAGTGCTAGGGTGCTTCAGAGTTTCTCAGCGATGGGCTCCCATTTATGGAGTTGCATATCAATTAAGCGGTAGAAAGTCTTCGTAAGCACTTGAGAGCGCTACATCTAATGCAAAAGCTTTGGATGACACGGGAAATTGTATTTACACTCCACTCCAGCTCTTCTAAAGCTGTTCCAGTCGTGGGGCTGTCTAATAAGAAAAAAAAGGTGGCTCCGTTTCCACGTGCAACGCTGCCTTCTGCGGAGAGACGGATAATTTCTGCGGGCAGAAATCACCGAGACACCCCACCCTATTAACTCACGAACAACGAGAGAAAGAAGGGAGCACTAACCATTATGTCCTTGCCTAATGTTATCTACTGTTCAACTGATAGTATTGTAGATGTAACGAAAGTTAATTTAATATTGTAATGGTGACGATTGAAAGTAGCACAAAAATAAAACCCACTGAAATTCTGCGAAAGAAGGTTAAGGTCACCGTGTTACCCTTTCTCTAATTTTGCATTGACTGAATGGGAGAAAGGACAAAATTGCGTGAGACGATATATCCCGTAACTGTTGCGTATTTTTCGGTAATTTTTCGACCAAAATTTTAAAATTAATAACACCTAGAATCTAACGTTTAGAAATTTTCGAGATTCAGAATTTTGGAGAAAAGCAAACAAGTTCCTTGAACAATTATACATTATTTTTGCCTTTTTTTCAAAGATATCTCCTCTTAAGATTCTAGGGATTATTACTTTGAGAAACGCCGAGCGGTACAATACAAAATCGTCCACGCAAGTTTTCCATGTAATCGTCCATACGAGAAGGGCGGTAGAGGCCTTAAATTACGCAATGTCGTGTTGAAGACAGTGGAAAAGAAGACGACCTTTCTGCTTGCGCTTGAATTATTTGTTGTAGCTGATGTATTAAAATGCTCTTGGGTGATTCTTAATGAAGTAGAGCTCAGAACGCGTAGCAATCTTTGTTTCTAAGAAAAATGTCATGCAATGCTTCCAAGGGGCGCGCTTAGAGGTGTTGGGCGGGTTCACCCCTTCCGAAGTGTTCTTCTTTTAAAAATGGTGATTATACGGGAAGTCGCAAAATAAAATTGTAACAAATATTAACAGCCGACCCTGGCACTATAGTGTCACAAAAAAACTCGCTAATCCCGGTACAGACCGTGTAGGCCCTTCCTTGTCTCTACTGAAAGCTCTCCTACCTGAGCCGCTTCTGTTCTCCCCTGAGTACTTACTTGGTGATAGCGGGGACAGCTTTTGGTCATGGTAGGAATTGAATAGCTATAGGTGTCCAATTCCGCTGAGTTTTTTAGTGACACTATAGTACGTTACAGAATGCTTCGTGAATGTTCGAATGCTTACGCGGAGGTAACGGGTAGGAACATTCATTGTTGCCCATAAATGAAAGTTGGCATAGCCACTAAGCAGTTCCATGCGATGGGGACAGTCAGTGCTGCGCAACAGTTTGCGAACCACGCAGTTCCAGTGATGTAGTTGCAAAATTCATTGTTACCGAAGTGGAACGTTAAAGGGCAATGGACACCAAAAACGCATATAGAGATTTTGACGGATTATTACAATGTACACTATTCTAAGAATAGGGAATTTTGTTTCGATTGTTTCTGACTAGCCGTTCTGGAGATATTTATTTCCAAAGTTTTGGTCTTTCCCGCCCATGACGTCACGGAAGGGAAAATTTGGATTTCAGATTTCTTATTTCCTAAATATCTTTGTTATTATTTCGCACCTGAGAAAAATATACTTATATCCTGAAGCTAGATTTTTCGGTCTTTTTTATAAGATAAAGTTTTTTTTTGTGTCCATTGCCCTTTAAAGATACGAACAGTTCCTAGTCTTATTTCTGGTACGAGGGGTGTGCAAAACTGCCTTATCACACGACAATATCTGACGCATTTGGAAAGTAAATTTCACTTAATCATGTTTAAATGAAAGTTTCAAGTTTAGACAAATGCAAGACGCTTGGAACTAGATAGCAATACAGTACTCTTCAACAAACATAGTTCCGAAACCCTAGCCAAAGTCCCTATGCTAACACCACGTCACTTGCGTGAGCGTTGTTCCACTCCTTCTTTCGAGCGTTTCTTGGCCCACAACCAAGCCTCTGCAATGGGAAATTTCATTGTTGGCCAATGCCGTATAGTTAGGGCCTTTTCGCTAACGCCACGTCATTTGCGCGAACAGTCCGTAACCCACAGTAAGGCTTCCGCCATAGAAAATTTCATTGTTAGCCAGAGGCGTGCCGTTAGGATAGAGCGATTGGTTGGGGCTCATATTTCCAGGAGAAGAATTTCATAAAGGTGTTTTATATAGAATTTATAAAGATTGTACAATATATAGAATTTATAATTGTATTCTATACAGAATGTATAATTATATTCTATACAGAATTTATAATTACATTTTATACAGAATTTATAATTATATTTTATAAAGAATTGAAGCGACCGTGTGCTAACCTTATGGCGGTGAGACTGAGCAACAATGAAAATTTCCGTTGAGGCAGCCTTGGTTTAGGTTACGGAATTTTCGCGGTAGGATGGAATGGGAAACTACTCATAACTGTCATGGCGGATTGCAAAAAAAGTAAATAACCTATTTTTTTCTCTCTATGAACATACATAAGCCGGAAAATGCAGAATTTAACTATAAGAGTGGTAATGGTTGTTAATAATGGGATTATCAACAATAAGGGGATATCCTGAATGAAAATTATTTGGGAATTATGTAAAATAATTACAGCCATCGGCTGCAGTGTTTCTGTAATCAGCAGTTTGTTGAATTGACTTACATTAGTGAACAGGGTATTTATTTAACTTCTTTTTTTGTGTATGAGTGTAGTTTTTTACCAACGTGAACTTAGCTCGTTGCCACGAAAAACGATTTACGTACAGGAATGAAGCTAGAGAAGTAGATGACCTTTGTAAAAAGTATTTCACTTCTTATTTATAAGAGTAAACTTTTGAGAACGCGGAAGTATTCCCAAGATATTTTTTTGAAATACTCTTTAAAATTCTTGAAAGTAGTCTAGAAAAATATACCCTATTATTCTCAATCTTGAATTTTTCCCACAAACCGTCTTTCAATGTATCTCTGCCCACTTTAACCCTTTTTTTACCCCCTCCATTCCCATGTTCTGTTCTGGCACTCTTAATCGTATTGTAATAATGGAGAGTAAATTAATATAAGGCACAGCAACAGGAAGACCACGTCGGTACGTGAAAAAAAGAAGAAAAATCTTGCCATTTTTACAAAGTTCGATTTACTAGGTTTCACTTATAGCGATTTCCACTGGCAGCACCACGGTGGGTTGGGTGCGAACCTATTTTCCGCGCCGAGAACTGAAATGACGCCACGATCCGAACCCACGTCCCAACCTGGTGCCTCGCTCTGGTGCAGCGGTTGTTTACGTTCCTTTCAAACATGGCCGAGGCTGATTTTTTTAAAAGCATTTTAAAATCAGATAACTGGCAAAATGCACTAAAACCTTAAATTGACTTATAAGACGCTGAAGGTTTTCCCCGGCTGCGTGTAAAAGTTTTCCTGAACTACAGAAACGTTATATACGCATAGAAAGCGCTTATTTAACAACATACCTTGTCATCCGAATACACGCGTAACTCAGACATATAACTCCTTATTTTGTGAACGGGATTATTACTTGCATCATACACAAGAGCCACGGCTCCTCACATTCGATGTCACTGCAGGAGCTGGACAACTCATTATTTAAGAAAATCATAAGAAGTAGCTTCTGTTAATCTTCTCAATTCATATTGGCGCCAAACGAATGTGCACCGAAACCGTCGCACCGCCAAAAAACGTGGGTGCGGCAAAAGTTGCATTGTTTTGTACTTTCCTGGAGCGCACCTTGCTAGTGGAACACTACACGGTTCTGACACCCGCAACAGGATTCCCAGTGGAACGCTATGGCACCCGCTGGGTGCGGAAAATACGGCACCGGTGCAGCCAGTGGAAATCGCTATTAGGCGCTGGTTTTTCGGAACAAATTAAATGCGTATGTGGAGTGATTCCTGTGTTTAATGCAGACTAGCCATAGAAGCATTAAAAAAAATAGAGAAACATGTAGAAAACACTTATTTTTGCCATTCCCAACGGGTACTGTATTGTACTGTACATAATTCACAGCAACGTAAACATAATTCCCTCAATAAGAGAATAGTACGTAAAGGTAATTAGTAAAATAATACAATTAATATTGAAACTTTCACTAGCAGTAAAATTAAAAACATAACTCGAAAACCTAAACTCCAAATGAAATGAATGAATGTGAATGTGTGTATAAATGCCTGTGTGTTAAGTACCTGAACGTGTGAAAGAAGCGGTTAGATCATAGTTGTATACCAGTTATAGCAATGAACGCAGCTCACGCTATTAAATAAGCTTAATACTGTTTAAAAAAATCAAAAATACAACAGTAAGCAATAGATTTAAACTATACAAACATAAAAATGAAACATAATAAGACGCACGCGCCATGCAAATTAAAGAAGAGAACAATGAAAATAATACTGAACAACACACCGAACAACTTCACGAAGAACGATTAATGCAACAGTAAACATTCAGAGTTAAAAAATATACCGATTTAGTGTAATATGGGATTTAATAATTTGGATGTGTTCTATCTAAAGAGTACGGCAGTACTCTATATAATGCATTCGTGGTGGGAAAAAAGGAACTCGATTTTCTCTGAAACGACACAAGCTACTGGCATGTGTTAGGTACTGCAAAATGCAGGAAAGAATCTTGTAGTGTGATTTATATTTTTTATGTTTGTCAGTTTTATGAGAGGGCAGATATTCGTAATGTTTTGGAAAACATCTGGCATTCCATTCGCATTCTTTCGTGCACTTTTCACTGCTACGCCACGCCAGGGTTCAGGTCAGAAAAGGTTCAGGTCAGAAAGGGTTCAGGTCAGAAAAGGAGGGGTTTCTTGACGTCACGACTGAGGCATAGTGAACTGTGCCGTCCGTATGAAGTTTGCGGTGCGTATTCGGGTCGGGTCAAGAAAAAAGAAGAGGTGAGGAAGACGATTTGGTTGAGCTTGAACAGGAAAGCTAACTATATTACATGTACTCGGGAATTCCGTTTCAAACAAACAGAAATACGCTATTATTCACTACTGTTTCACAGAAAAAGAAACGATATAAATAAACTTCAAAATTTCTTACAAAATTTAAAAAGGAATAATGCATTCACCATCCAAACCCTAAAAGCAATGATATAAATCCTTTCAGCATACTAGCACAAACATCCATTATTCGCATTAAAGAATAGTCTGGCCTACATCACTACAATTACTTCTACATAATTGCCATTTGTACAGTATTGCCATCCTCTAATCATTACAGGTAAAATCACAACAATTAGTGCATTATTGACGCCCCCGTACGTTTTCACACACGATTGAACAAAACTAAATAACAATAAATAAAATAAATAACAAAACAAAACTAATAAGCCATCCATCACTGACGCGAAGCGTAACCAAGTACAACAGGGGCGCCAATAATGCACTAATTGTTGTGATTTTACCTGTAATGATTAGAGGATGGCAATATTGTACAAATGGCAATTATGCAGTAATTGTAGTGATATAGGCCAGACTATTCTTTAATGCGAATAATGGATGTTTGTGCTAGTAAGCTGAAAGGATTTATATCGTTGCTTTTAGGCTTTGGATGGTGAATGCATTTTTCCTTTTTTAATTTTGTAAGAATTTTTTTAGTTTATTTATCAGTTACGTGTTTGAGGATCATTTTATGTGCAATTTCTGCTACGGATTCTGGCAGTACACTGCAACAATTGGAACTTACCGCTGTGAGATTTCGCAAACGGGAAAACTGTCAAGAAAGCTATACGGAACTCCTAAAGCTGTACAGCTGCATTTTTTCCCTTTTACTGCAAAAATCGGCGTTCTGACGGCAGGAGAAAACAAGGCTGAGCAGTGTCTCTCTCGGAAGTCAGGAACGATCCTTGGATTCGGTTTTGTTGACCATCAATGTCCTGTGAAACGTTAAACGGGGGAAGATGGGGCGACGAGCCATGCCAACTGATGTACCAACCCATCAAAGCCGAGCTTTCTTTATGGACTTGGCTAGGAAACCCAACGTGTTCGCTTGAGCTAGACGGAACGGACAAATATTTTAATCCAAAGAAACGGGAGAAGCGCTTTCGGGGGAAAAGTGATCGTGATGTTTCCCCCCTTTTACCCTGGCTGTCTTTTCGTCCACAATGCGACGTTGAATGCGTGATTTGCATAACGGGAACAACTTTGACACGACCGATTCCTTGCACCCAGTGTCGAAGCGAAACCTACATGACGCTAGTTGAAAATGCGCCGCGAAAAAAAGGAATGAAAAAAGCGTTTCGTCGGAACTGTTATGACGCTATAGGTTAGAAAATAGCACACAAAAAAAAGGAAAAAGAAGTTCCGATCTCACTAACGTGGGATGTTGTTCGTGGGACCATGTGGGATTTATTTTTACATTTTTCTCTGTGTAGGTAGTTTTCCAAGACTACTTTTTGAATACTGAATGCTGGCCAAGATTTATGTATGGGTGCAGCTCTGAAGCTTTCCCTTTATTCTTCTCCTGATAAGGAGGCTACAGAAAAAAACAAAATTCAGCCCAATGAAAAAGTTAAGCAAAAGAAGAGCCTCGCCGAGAGGTGAAAAGTACCTCGGCTGATCAAGTTTGTCGAGCGAAGACATTGCATGCCCTAATTTGGTTGCGGGCGGCAAATTTTTTCTTCATATCTTAACATCTGGGCCGGATAAAAGAGTCACGATGGAACTGTAACAACCGGTGGAGAAAATTCAAAACTTTGTGAAGCGTAACAGCAGGATCAAAAAAAGAGGAAAAAGAGGAAGGTGAGAGATGACAGAGGAAAAACGGATGTCTAGCCTACTCAATTAAGCGGTTACTTTCGTGCCTGTCAACCAACGTTTTTTTTACTGAAAGATGACGGTATTGAGTATCTGCCAGATTTTACTGGCAGATACTGTAACTTTATGTGTAAACAATCAGTGAACAGCTAGCCGTGCAGTAACTTTTCCACATTTGTGTGGAGTTATACCCTTCCAATACTTACGAGTTACAGCCATTAATCGTGCTGATAACTGACAGATAGCTTGGGAAGCTGCGGTGTCATTTTGCGTGAATTACAGTCAAAATTTCTACAATTGACTGTTTTAGTTTTCGTTTGCAATTTACCCTAGTATTGATTTACTTTTTTATATATTTCTCATTTAATTTTTCGTATATTTCTCATTTAATTTTTCGTATATTTCTCATTTAAATTTTAACATATAAATGTTTCTCATTTAATTTGTATATATCAATATTTCTCATTATGTTTTTTATATATTTCTCATATAACTTTTCATATATTCCGCATTTAATTTTTTTACACATTTCGCATTTAATTTGCAATAAATTGCAAAATCTCGACTGTCATATAATCGTAACGATCGAAGTCGATATTCAGTTGTTGTCCCTGCTATTTGAATTTGATTCTAATGTTAAAACTGAGATAAATTTTCAAAAGGTTGACTTGAAATCTTTTCTTCTAGCTACACTATTACTTAGCGTGTAAGGTTCTGTTCACGATGGTATCAGTCTTAATTAAATTGACTTTTCTTTGGTGTATTTTCTTAGTTTCGTTGGCGCCCAAATTAAAGCTTTCTTTATTATTAAACGAAAGCTAGTATTGTAGATATATATTACGAAATTACAGTTATCAATAACGATTACGTAATGTAATCATTTTTGCTTCCCAATGTGAAAACTAAGGTAATTATATTTTTAAAAAAATTACATAGTGTATTGGCAAAATTGCAACTTACATAACACAGCTTATGATCGATTGACAGGATCAACGTGTCGTGGTTCTCGACAGCCTTGGGATTCGAAGGTCAGTGTAGGGGGCTGCGTTGACGCCCATTTTCCTGTGACACCAGGGGGACAGAAGACATAAATATTAAAAGGGCATGAGTTAATGTAATCAACGCCCAAAATCGTGTTGATCAATTCTCAAAGAACTTGATATTTTTCTTGCATTATTTTTCTTTTAGTTTCGTTTTCTTTCTTTAGGTATTTATTTTGCAATTAATCAACTTGTTCTCGACTGGAGAAAGAAGTTTGACTACTACCAGACAGCTATAGGGTAACTTCCCTGCTCTGTGTTTGAGTTATAGGGCCCAAAGTTAAATATAGTTGTCATGACTCCACAAGAAGCTCTAAGCGCGGGAACTTTGTTTTGCACTCGCAATTTACGAGCGGCTTGTCAACCACACTTGAACCACTACTCTCGTCTTAGTCGCCTCGAATACAACCCAGGCTCGGGCATGTGAAATACGTGTATGACCCGCGTAATTTTTTTTTCTTTTTTTCTTTTTCCTCTTTAACGGTGCCTGACCGCAGCATCAAGCCCAATCAAGTGAATTGACCCTGACACTTGAGGTCTTGAATAAACTCAGGGGAATTCAAGAACCTATTATCAGGCTCTCTTCGGGAACATTCTTCACGTGGCTAGACATGTTCTTGTGTTTCACGGTAGCTAAAGACACAAGAGTCTTGTAGGTTTCAGTTGCGTAATTAATAATTCTCGTCTTTATGTCTTACCAAGGAAATTCGCGTAAAACGGGGAAACTCGAGTAACTTTTGTGACGCTGTATACTGTCATATTTTATTATTTACAGTAAGTCATTGGGCAGCGAAAAATGATAAGGACTTTCCTGTAAAAATACTTCCAAACAATGTGTTTTTAACACAAACTTGTGATAGGAAAACATTTTTTGTAAGTATTTGTATATTTAAGTCTGTTTCATTTCTTGCTTCACAATGACTTACAGTATTTTTTTCTTTTTTTACAATGTAGCGAGTTCACATATCAACGTGTTAACGGTGCATCTTCCTTTGCGCGTTTTTCCTTCCAAAGTGAGCTTTCCATTCAGCCATGTAACAAACTTGAGTATGCTAACAGGTTGTTTGCTTTAAGTCTAATTTAATTTAAGTCCAATTGAATGTCGAAACATTTCTGTCGTGACTTAAATCAACAACTTTTTACTCGCGTGTAGCGAGTTTTCTTTGCCAAAGGGCAACACTGTAAGAGATTACCAAAACACGGTGGGCTGAGCAGCGTTGCCACATCGCACGACACATTGATAAAATAAAGTGGTTTGTAAAATTCTCACCAAAGACTAGCTGTTAGTTTCTTGCATCGGGCGGTTCCATTACTTAACAAAACTAGTGGTTAAGCATTTAACGTATTGTTCTGGAACCTATGCTTTACTTAATATTTTCAGTAAAATGAACAAAATAGTGAAAAGCAATTAACATCTTTCTTACCAGCCAAGCAGGGAAATCCGATGTGTTTTTTTCTCATGATATTATTGTTCTTTTCCCAGAAGTATCTTAAGTACGTGGTTTGCATTATTTATTAACGCGATCATTTTGATACAGCGCCCACAATCTATAGTTCACCAGTTAGATTTTTTTTCAATAGCCCCTGATCTCTTCCTCTGTATTTCTAACATGAAAAGGTAAAGTTAATTTTCTACCATGATGGTTTAGCGCGCAGAGGAGAGTGACAAGGTAAGTGATTTTTCACGGTCAAGATTGACTATGCTGTTGTATTTTTAAAAGGGGAACACAAGCGTAAGGGACACCGTTCCTGGCAGTTGAAACACGTGTGGTATTTGAAGCAACGTGGCTAAGATGCATACAAAAATGCCTCTAAATAGTTCTTACAGGGAGGAGGAAAAAAGTATAAACGACGGCGGTCTTTACGGAGTAACTTCAACAATTTCCGCTGATAACAATAGAAATCCAATTATATTACCTTCATTATGGAAACTTCCGGCTGCGTCTTTGTGTCGTCCGGGCAGACATGAATTGTTACGTGCAACAATCCCCACTCTTCATAACCGGCAGCAGGAAACAACGAATGAACTAGGGAACTATGAATGCACTGGGTAACAATGAACACCGAGGGAGCGGCTTTATGGCCACGCCACATTGATTGTTAACGTCAATGAGTGAATGTTCATAGCCACCAAGGGCATTCAGGTCTACAGCCGAACACATTAATCGCTGATAATTATGAATCTTCATCGCTATGAGATCTAGGTAACAAAGAATTTTCCGAGTACTCCGTTAAACGATGTCATTAGAAAAATAATTCAAGTGCAGGGAATAATTGCCAAGGCTACAATTCATGTTCTATTACTTGCTACTGTGGTATCCTTTTCCTAACGATTTTCAATCCAACTATTCCAAGTTTTCTCATCAACTCTCGTCTTTCGGTGGACGGCGGTTGACGTAACTTGAGTTCGAGACAATAACCAAATTGGACCCCTCTCCCACACGCTGGAGTGCTATAGCCTTGTCTTGCGATTTGAACTCTTAAGTGTCTTTCACCTTATAATGCTTCGGAATTTTGGGGTTTACCGAGACGCAGGGTACAAACAAAACCAGTACGAATAATTTATCCATCCACCAGGAGTTACGAACCATTGCAATTGTGGGGTTCACTCTTCTTTGTCCCCCCTCCCCCCCCGCCAAAAAAATCCCAAAAAATTATAATTGTCACTTACCTTAATAGGACGACGGGTCGCGAAATTTAATTATCGTAAACTTGTACTGCTTTAAAGGGCAATGGACACCAAAAAACAACTTTGTCTTATAAAAAAGTGCGAAAAATCTTATTTCCATATATATGTTTCGTTCTCTCAGGTGCGAAATAATAACGAAGATATTTAGGAAATAAGAGATTTGAAATTCAAATTTTGGCTTCCATGACGTCACATGGGCGGGAAAAGGCCTAAAGTGTGAAAATAAATATCTCCAGAACGGCTGGTCAGAAAAAATCGAAACAAAATTCTCTATTCTTAGATGAATGTGTATTGTAATAATCCATCAAAATCTCTATTTGCATTTTTGGTGTCCATTGCCCTTTAAGTTTCACTGCGCCAAAAGTGCCGTGTTCAATTCATAAATATTCGTAGCTTTTCAGTCATGGAATTGACGCTCATAAAGTATACTGATAGAGTATACTGACTTATTTCATAATACCATCTGTATATTCGTACATAACCTAGCTTTCAACACATGAATGCGACTGTTCCAAATGGGAGCAACACGCAAAGAACGTTTCTAGGACGTGTTGACGGCTTTCTTTGCGGAACTTGTGCAGTTTGTTAGAACAGATGTTAAGTTTTCCTAGGCAGACTTTTTCTTTTCAATTTCCTTTTCGTTTACTTTCTGGAATTTTTAACATTTGAGTGAAATGAGTCATCGTTTTTCCTAGAACGTTAAAAGTTGCAGAAAACAGGATACTGAGTTTTTCTTCAGTATATTGGATTTAGTCACGGAGGTCGTCTACGTAAAGTTTTGAAGAACAGTGGACATCTTATCCTCAGTAGTACCTGAGCAATAACGACAAACTTATCATTGTTCCCATTTGGGAACATCGGCGGTTAATGTTAGCGTTGTCGCCATGTTTGTTTCCCCTAATGTAGAAGCTAACCACAGTTAGCTTGCTATTTTCACTGCAAAAGACAATTAAAGATATACAAAAGTGAGAATAAATTATTACGTAAGATATCAGCTTACGTGGTCCCGATTTCTTAAACTCGATTTACGTAAAGCTCTTCACGACATCCATTAACACGGACCCAATTTTCGCTGCAGTGTTCCTTTTTCATGCTCTGCCGCTGTTTTTGACCTCTGACTTTAATAGTGTAAGGCACTAATTAAACCGTTTACGACCTACGTCATCGGCCACGGCTTAACGTCAAAGCAAATTCTGGTCTTACTCTATGTTTTAATATTACAAAGACTTATCCGAGTTCCCTGTTCCCTGACGTATGTTGATACATTAGATATGGCGACTAAGGGGAATTATGATTAACGAGGCAGTAAGAGTGTCATTTTCAGTACTAAAGTCAAAGAAAGGAAGTTACGTAATTCCTACGTTCAAGATACGTTGCGACGGATTACAAAGCCGTCTAGTGACTCGAAAGAAAAAATATCTAACAATAGGAGAATAAAGCCTGTTGAAACGATACATATTTAGCAGCAGTTCTTCTAATGTGCGCATGTAACTGGTACACGGCTTATACCGACACAAAAATTCGCTCATACGTATGCAATTATGAGATTTTCTACCTCAATGGGAAAGCGCTCGCTCAATGATGAACGTCGTTCTTTTGCTTCGCAACTATTAATTCGCAACTTGTTAGTGTTCAGATTCTTAGTTAATCGCACTTCAAATTGACAGGAAATCTACTAGTTTAAAGAGACTGTAGACCTGAAACATCGAGAAACCAACCAAAATTAAACCAACGTTTTAAAAGTGTTAAATTACTTTACTAGACTTCGGAAAACTTCTGCGATACTACTGCGAACTATTTCTCTACTAAAATTATGTTGAAAAAACTTTCGAGGTTAGAGTTGTACGTATCGTGAAGTAAAATAGAGTACAAATGTCGACTCACTAATTCAACATTTGACGAAGTCATTTTATTATCCCAACGAGATCATTTTTCGGGAATTGAAACCTATAGTGATTAGCATTTGGTACGGGTACATCGTAAATAAAACCGTACAGTAAATAGATTCATTTAATTATTGTAGATGAGGAGTTATCTGGCTTAACAAAAGTTAGAAACATAGGAAGGGCAAGCAAACTAAAAGTTTAGTGCATGTTACATGCAGGAAAACTAACTGACGTTTTAGAAGTCGGTACTTTAAAGATAAAAAAATATATATTATTCCCAGTGTGCCAGAAAGTCTTCAACATCAACTTTCACAATTTTCTTGTGTTGTACATATTGCTGCTGAAGTATGAACCATTACAGCCAAGGTGAAGCCAAGCTATTGCGTCGTGGTGAGAATTGTTTTTCCTCTGTGACTGCGCGTGTTGATTATCGACTCAAGGTTGTTGGGAACCAACTTACACTAGCGTGATTTGAGCTCATGTCCGCGAAAAGTAAACAAAGCAATTTGCGCACTTTGGTGGCCAGAGTTGTGGACTCATTGTTGAGCACGTGAGTGGCGAAACAAGGGTTATAAGAGCGTTGCAAATTTTGGGGATTGTGGCTGTCGTAACACTGCCATCCGTTACGACCGTGACGTAAAAGGTGATTATGTTAAGTTTTTAACACGGTGGAATTAAGCTGAATAAATCATAGCCTAGACAGGCTCTTATTCATTTTTTTCCATCGGTTGTGGAAGAAAGGAAGATTAAATCCCTTAGAGTCAAAGATGCACCGCTGTCTATATCGATTAATAATCAGTGTGCCTTGTTGTATCACACAAACTAGGCAAGGAAATTTTTTTTTGTTAATTTATTTGGCCAGAAAACGAGGTCATCAGCTGTTCAATTTTCAATTTTTCTTTGTTCCGTTGTTACAACCATAAACATAAGGGGCTGAATGCTCGGGTTCTTCTCAGGTGCAACGTGCTACGCCAAAGTATGCACTTTTTTCCAAATGAGGAGAAAAAATGTGACTCACGAGCAGTACTTTGCTACAAGTGTTCAAACTGCAGAAAATGAAACAGCTAAGTGCTTTTTTTTAAAAGCATACTTGGACACCACTAACGTGTCATACATAATTCAAGTTTTTTGGTTTGAAGAGAGGATTACCAGTTTACAATATTAATTAATGTTACCCCTGAATAATCAATTTACGGTGGCAAAGAAAATTTTTGAGAAATGCTCACACGAATCTAAAAAAAACTGCTGCGACGAAATCTGACTATTAGTGTTGTACAAAGGAGGCAACAAAGAGTACTCACACCGAATTCGCAACAAAAAATGGAAAAAGTAATTTAAAAATTACTGCGACGAAACTACAGCTTCTGCCTCCCGTATGAAAAAGTTGCGGTAGGGGTACTGCAATAAAACCGCAATTTTTCCAGCATAAACATCAGGTTGTTTTGCTTGGGTTCCGGTATTTCGGCACACGTATTTTATTGCGATTTTAGTCCAGTTCTACTCAGGTAAGAATGATGTTTTGCTTCAGTTTCCGAATGCAAACACCTGTATCCTACCTAATATTTTTGAGCGGTAAAACCGAAAGAGTACTGCATACTTTGGCCAGACTTACTCAAGTAAAAAATAAGTTTAGTTACGGTTCGTGAATGCACTCGTCCCTGTCCTGCATGCTGTTCTTGAGCGGTAAAACCGCAGAGGAACTCCGTGCGAACACGTGTAATGAAAGAGTATTACTGAAGTTATACTGAATCGATTCATAATTTATTACTATTGACTATAAATTTAAATTATATCACCTTTTGCCAGCGAAATGGCTTACACCAGACACGCAAAGATTTACTGAGGATTTCGTTTCGGTGTGTGTGTGGGTGGGTGGGTGGGGGGGTAAATTAATTTTGAGGGACATTTAGGCATTCTCCTTTGTTCACCACTATCAACCGATTTTTTTGGGTGTGGGAGGTGGATGGATAGAATGAAAAGCCTCCATGGTTTTACTAGTCCTTCAAACCATTTCGGTATTGTCCCTAACGACTCCCGTTACAATATACAGGAGATATGATGGTATTTTTCCAAACGATTTACTCCAGTTTTTCATTTATTTCTTTAATTATGATCCGAAACCAATTAGCTAGCAAGAATTTCACAAACATGTGAAAATTATAAGGAAAGCATTTACGATTCTTGACCTTTTGAGATACGATTATCGACTTTTTCTGGCACAATATAGCCATGTCATGAAACAAGTCTTCCTAAAAGGGTACATGCAATTGAAGTGATAAAATAAAGGAGCCACAAGAAGGGGTATAAGGTAATAGCAAGATGTAGCCTAAAGCTAAGTTACTAACGTGGCGTTAATTCTCAGGAGGGAAGGTTGGTATTTGGTGCTTAGTCTTTGAGTCGTCAACAAACGTTGTTGCTACGCAAGTCAAGCTATATTTTTGCTCTTTGCAAAACTACCGTTTAGTTTGTCTGTGTGTGTAATGTAAGTCTGTCCTTCCTGTGGAACATTCACTGCCTGCAGAAGAAGATCCTGCTACTTTTATTTTTGTATTGTTGTGTACTTTGTTGTTATGCATATAAAGCACTAATGCTGTTTAAAAAAATGCTTGCATGTTTGTGTTTTTCAGTGAAATATTGACTTTATTTGAATTGTTAAGTGAACTTACTTTTTGTTGCTATTGTTTTTACATCATTGTTGCTGAATAGTGCACGCTTATATGCTTTTAAATGAGTTTTTATTTTTTTGAATTGTTCAGTGAATTTGTTTTTGCTGCTACTGCTTTTAAATAATTATTGTTCTTGTACAGTCTAAGTATCTGAATTTTTGAATGTTTTTTGAATGTTTTTTGAATGCGGTTTCAACTGCTGATAGGACTTAAATTGTTCAAGTGAATTAATGAAATAAATAAACAAATTATAATTTGAAAAAATGCCAAAAAAGTATTTTCTGTCTCGTGTTTTACTTTTTCAGAAAATGAAGAATAGCCGAGGAATACTTTAAGTCGAATGAAAATATATTGATGGTATACAAGTGTTAAAATGTATGTATGATTAAGGTTTACTTGTGGTATACTTCAAGTACATTTACATGCAAAATCATTCATATACAACGCGTACTTGAAAGAAACACTTATGTGGAGAAAGGTATACTTTCGGTACGTGCGGCAAATATTCCGGTTTTGCCGAGGTATTATTGCAAAATTACTTTAGGTACCAGTGCTGTAAAATACGTGTGCCGAAATACCGAAATTTTACCTCAGTAGAACTTAACTAATACCACAAAATTTTGCCGTACCATTCAGGTTTTACTAAAGTTTCATTGAACCAAAACTGGAAATATTTTCGTACGGGCTACAAATGAGTAAACAAGTACTTATTTAATTAAAATCACAGTTTTCTATACTCAAAGGATAAGGCGATTGACCAAGCTTTAGACACGATTATGATACGCAAAATAAATGTTACGCCTTTCAGTTAGTGGTGACGTCAGAGCCGTCATTAGGTCTAGACTACGCGTAGGGCAGTTGGCTAAACTTTTTTTCATTTCGCCAGTAATTTGGCAAAGTAAAGGGTGAAGTTTTCCAACA
Source organism: Triops cancriformis (assembly GCA_020615345.1). Taxonomy (NCBI): domain Eukaryota; kingdom Metazoa; phylum Arthropoda; class Branchiopoda; order Notostraca; family Triopsidae; genus Triops; species Triops cancriformis. Next base: position 42,485 of record JAHZNP010000603.1, read on the forward strand.
AGCTTGCCAAGCTCTCGCGGCTCGACAAATTCACCAAAGTCCGATGTCGTGACTACTGAAAAATCGATTCTAAACTATCAAGGAATTAATTTAAAACAAAACAAAGGAATCGACACAAGCTTTTTGCTATGTTTTGCTTTGAAAATAGCCTGTGGAAGAAAAAATAAAGATCCGTTCCCCGAGGAAGATTAACTTTCGTAATAAATGTAGCTTATTCCGAAGTAGGGTTCACGATCTCGTCACTAGAGGTACTAGCGGATAAGCTGCTATTCTTACTATTCTAGTATCAATATATCGTTGTAAACCGCTGCCACATGTAGATGTGACTTGTAGTGCATTTCATTCGTAACACATATCCTTCTAGCTACTGAACTTTCTAGACGCTAAGTCTTGGAGTGACGTTTTCCCTTCGATATATTTAATACATACCGAAAGCTGTTTGTTTTCGTTTACTTTGATGAAAGCAAAAGAAGTTACCTAAGGAAAACCCAAAAAGAGGGAGAAGTCATGGATATGAATGTACAGTTTTCCTTCACATCTATGTAGTAGCAAGTATCGACCCCAAAACTTGCATTACGATTTAATATATGGCAATATACAAAATATATGAAAATAATGAACATTAAGCTTTGGCTGGGCTAACTTAACGTTATACGTGAACAAAGCATATGAACATTAGAAGCTTATCTGGTGGTGTCTCAATGCAATACTATATAATAAGCTTTCTTATATCAAAATGTAGCGTGGGAATTCACTACGGTCCGTAACTGTCAATGACAAACCTATGATGGTAGCGACTGTACCGGTGCCCTCTCGTGACGGAATCATGAGTGCAAACTGAAATTAACCTTATTGTAAAGCAAGCTATATTTTTATTAGGCTTTGAAGCGTAGATAAAAAAAATCTATTCCATGATTGTATTTTCTAGAAAATTGTATTGATTTACTTGGCAGTGGAAAGCAAACCTGACTTATGAAAAGGTACTGAATACATCTGTATTGTATTCTTGCAGCAGGTATACAGTACTTCAGTTCAATACTTTTATTCCGTAAAAGTGGCTAGGAAGGCCAGGGAGTTCTGAGTCTGTGGCGGAATTTGCTTCCGCGGTGTCCGCTATATAGGGTCTTTAGTGTACAGCAAGAGGAAACTCCGGGATCTAATCTCATTAAGACAATTAAGTTTCTTGGAGCATACTAGCTAGAAATGCTGAGCACTTTGCATCTTTTAGTGGAGAGTTTCCCCGCCCGATAAACTCGAGGGGCGGGTGTGGTGGGGTACGTTCCAAACCCCCTAGGGCCATTTCTGCCTCTCTTCCAGCTAGAAATAGTGGAAAGCTCCCACTTTTTTTGCGCTGCGTGCCGTTCTGCTCCCTCCCAGCAGCAATGCTTCCCCATCCCGGCCCCGAATGATGGTTGCATACTATCAACGTGGTAGGATAAGCGTGGCTTTTCTCCGGTGTTAGGTTGAACGTTGCTTGCTCCATTTCTTCGCTCATAAATTCCTAGTCCTGGGGGTTTTTATGAGCCTTCTGCCTGGCCGCCATTATGTTTATGCAAGTCGCATTCATTAAGCGAATACGCGGGTAGTGCGATTCTCTGCTGTTAAAGGCGTGTTACGCTTGATGCGATAAGCGTTTCGGCCCATGAAAAGAGCTGCGACTTTCCGCGGAGAAGAAAAGACTAGTGGGAAGATGCGTTTGAAGACAAAGAAATGACACGCTTGCCGTGTATCGCGGAAACACCAGAGCACTACATTAAGCTCACGAGCGTGTCAATGCACTGGAGGCATTACCTCCCCTCAGAGTATGATAGTGCCGAGACATTCTCCTTGCCTTTAGTCCTTGCTTTTTCCGGGTTTGAGAGCAAATTAAACACACAAGCAGGTACTTCATAAGTATGGCGTTTTTACCAGCTACGCCACCTAGTGGTGGGAAGCGTCGAATCCGCTATGACGTCCTCGACCATACGCCATAATTTCTTTTTTATATTGTTTTGGTTGGTAAAAGGTTAAAATCTTGCAGGTGTCATACTGTTGTGTTCTTTTTGTATGTTGTAATGAAACGTGCCATTTCATTCTTTTTATTTTCCGTACTCTCGCAATCTTTTTCTCCTCTTGCGTCTTCTCTGACGCTTACATTCTTTCTCTCTCAGATTCTTTTGACTCGCTCACTTTTTGTCTGCCACTCTGCCTCAGTTAACCGGACTTTTATAGGGAACTAACAAACATATGCAGTACGACAACGCTTTTTATTTTTAAGAACGGCAGAGAACGACAAGACTATGAAATTAGGGTTCAGAAATAAAACTGGGAATAAAATGTAAGAACTACAACAATATGGCTTACTGGGTAAAGTTTTGTTAGATAAAGAAGACCAAGAATCAAAGATCTCATTATAGAAATTACCAATGACCATAGTTCATGAAGCTGTTTTCTTTTAAGATTAGGTGAAACTCTGGGCCAAATTTATTTATTTGGGGCAAAGTTATGTGTACTCCATCGCTTTCAGTGAACAAATAGGGGTTTTAGTATAAAAAGGCAGTGCATATTCTGCACAATTTATTAAAATTATTTCCCTTACAAAGCTCGACAAAACTAAGAAATTACTCTATAGAAACTTATTAGCTTAGCGACAGGTTGGTGGGTTAATGGAAGATCTCCGCTAGATGTCGCTAGTGAATGTAGAAACAGCTCTACAGTCACAGTTTGGTTTCAAGCGCCTGTAGCCAGGAAAACAGTAGCCCTAGTTACGATGAAGCACCCTTAATATTTAACTCTAGAAAATGGGCAAAACCACTGACATTCTGAAGGAGGCAACAGTTCTTAATTTCTCCACTAGAGGAGCTTGTGGTGCGAAAATTAATCTTCCGGGAACTTGAGCAAGGAAGATTTGAATGAAAAAGATTTTCAAATAGCAATGTGGCCAGAAAATAGACTTAAGGAAATATACGATTAGCCGAGCGATCTTTAGATAGTTCAAACATGTTGCTACTTTTCCCACTAGACGTGCTTGCGAGGCGAGTAATGAACTTCCTCAAATTTTAACAGAGATTTGGACAGGAAAAATGCTTTTAATAGTTATGTAACTAGGAAATATACTTTCTTACTGTATTCGAAACATTCGCTCGATACTTTTGTGACTCAGAAAGCTTTAGTTTCTCCAGTAAGGGCGCTTGTGCGCGAAAGGGTAATCAGAAAGTTTAAAAGCGGATATTTGAGAAAAACACGCAATAAAACTCGAAAATGACTTTTTCATTTGTGAAGCACAAAATCATTCAAATAGCCTTGCAGCTGTTGAAAGTGCAAAAAGTTCATTATTTCTTATGAGTTGGAGAATAAGGCAGCCATGATTAGTAAAGATGTAATCAATGCGTCACGATCGTTCACATGAATTGAGTGCACATAAGAAAAAATGAAAGTTACTTGTGCAGTTTTTTGTTAAATTTCGAAGCTTCGACTGCCTTGCTTTCCATTTTTCAGGTTTCTGTGAAAGGGATTGAATCAACAAATTCTCGACGTTTTTGATGATTCGGAAGACTTCAAGGAAAGAAGAGATGGGTTGGTAGACAGGGCAATAAAACAGATTATCTGTAGAAAGAAACAAAAGTCAAAGCTGTCGCTTATCGTAAGGCGAAGTCACGTCTCCGATACTTTTAACCGGAAAAGAACTGGCAAGAGAAAAGCTAAAAGATTATTTTTTTCTGCTGCTAGTCGACAAGCGACGGAAAGTGAGGGAAAAAAGGTAAGGGACAAGGAAACATAATAACTTGTAGAAAGAGTGGCAATATTGATAGCTTTTATGGTGCTGTAGGATATTTTGGGTTATTTTATTTGGGAAGGGGACCCTTTCGTTGTCCGGCGTACAGTGTGGCGTCGTTTAGACAGCTTTTGGCGCCTCCACAATTCACTTGTCCTAAGGGAGTTCGGGGGAGGAGAGAAAAAAAATCACTTCGAAAAGGAATTTCAACCTTCTGGGACTGAAATTACGAGAGGTTTTGCTTGTCAGTCCAGCTTACACTCTAAGACTTATTGTGAATTATAATTTCATCTTTTGTGTGTTCGGCCAAAAAGTGAATGATGAAGACGTTCGTTTCACCGCTCACTTTCTTGGCTGAAATATAGAGACAAATCCATATATTATCCATTGTCAACCATGTAACAAGTCTCTTTTATGGGGTTAAAGAACACTTGGTTGGAGTTTACTAAATGTTTATTGTTCACTTGATACAAATGATTGACACGGTAACTGCGGTGGTAACTGCAAGGGCTACGCTTCTAATGGTAGGTGCTGCTTGGTTACTTCTGCCAGCTCGGGAAGACTCTGGAAGACTCGGAAAGACCCGGAAAGACCCTGAGTCTGATTCTTCTTCATCCTTTTATACTAGTCACATATAGGCTATTCATTATGGGCCTCGAGATTCAGCTTCGGCACCCAAGACCGTAGCCTTGGCACGAGGTGCTTCCGCCTCACTCTATTAGGCCCGTTGACAACAATTATCGCGCGGCTTATCTTTTGGGGTTAG
>JAHZNP010000604.1:0-46934 GCA_020615345.1 Triops cancriformis
TGGCGGTCTTACTTGACACTTAAAGCCATTGGTTAAGAAACAGAAAAGTAGCATTTGTCCTTCAAGTCTAGCCGACGGCAACTCTTCTCCTTCATCGAAATTTGCCTTTCTGAAAGAAGTCAAATCCTATGCTTTTGAATTGCGCGGTCTAGCTTTCACCTTGTGCGCGATTGGTTCGAGTCCCTTCACCCTCTTAATGGAGGAAAATCAGCCTCAAGAGGCTTAATTAGACCTCTGTGGTTTGCTCGGTGAACCTTTTTTTGCTCAGCACAGTACATTCCTCCGTTTGGTATTTTCAATTAAAAATATCATTTAGTTTGAAAGCTCCTAAAAATGCATACTAATTGCAAGAAAGAGCTCGTGGGTAATTTGCATTAATTTTTCGAAACTTTTGAAATCTGTTTGTTTCTGGTCCTCTGGAAACTGCTCTGCATAAATATTCGTTATATAATGGCTAGTAAAAAGTAGTTTTGAAACTTGTTCGCCGCAAAGGCAAACGAATTAAGTCATATAGAAATCTGTTTCATACTTTGTATTAGTCTTTATTTCATTTGTTTAGCGTTTTGTGTTAAAGCTTTATTGTGAGATTAACAGAATTATGTTGTAATATTATTGATTAAGAGATTATATATTACACTACGGCTGCAGTTTGGTAATAATAATTGGGAAAGTACCTGTGAAATTTAAATGAAAAGCTCAAAGCCCTTTCGAACCGTATGGCGCGCAATTTATGTGAAAAAAAATCAACGAAGCACTCTTCAACGTAACAAATGCCAATAATAAAAATGTTCCATAAGAAAAAGGAAAGTTTCTGATTTTAAAAAGTAAATTAAAAAAATAACTAGAGTTTCAGAACTAAAACTGTGAAGGATTTTTGCGTGTAAGTAAGGCAACGCCGCAACGTTGCCGGTCTTTTCCGGTTGTTTTGGTGATCCCTCAGCCGAGGCTACCTGATAGATAGGGATAATAAAGTGTTATCCGACATAAAATGGTAAGAATTTCCGTCTTCTTAAGTTCTTTTAAGAGTGTTGGTGAGCGTTTCGTGAAGTTTCAGTGAACGATGCACCCTGATATTCTTGATATTCAAAGATAAACATTCCCCATGCTCATGCCAATGGCCTATCCCTCCATGTGATTATGGGTGACGTGTGATCCCAAGTTTCTAATGTGTTCCATTCTCTAGGGTTTCATTAAAGTTGTGAAGAGCAAGGCTTACTTCAAGCGGTTCCAAGTTAAATTCAGGAGGCGTCGTGAGGGCAAAACTGACTACTATGCCCGTCGTCGTTTGGTTGTACAAGACAAGAACAAGTACAACACTCCTAAATACCGGATGATCGTTCGCTTTAGTAACAAGGATATTATCTGTCAGGTAAGCTGTCGCAAGATGTTATTCCTTATGTTACCCATATGCCCCGTATAACCATTTGCAGATAGCGTACGCTCGCATTGAAGGTGACGTGGTTGTTTGCGCCGCTTACAGTCACGAATTGCCCCAATACGGCGTCAAGGTCGGGTTAACCAATTACGCTGCCGCGTACTGCACAGGCTTGTTGCTTGCTCGCAGAGTAAGTAATCCTAATACGCTTTTAAATACGGATGTGTATACAATTCCTTGCTTTCTTTCTAGTTGCTGAAAAAGCTCAAGTTGGACACTGTCTACGAAGGTTGCACCAATGTCACTGGTGGCGAATTTTCCGTTGAAGATGTCGATGATGGTCCTGGTGCCTTCCGCGCTTACTTGGACGTCGGCTTGGCTCGCACCTCCACTGGTGCCCGTGTTTTCGGCGTCATGAAGGGAGCTGTTGATGGAGGCGTTGACATTCCTCACAGGTACGTCTTGGCTTTTGACAACCAAAATATTAGAAAGCATAAAATCTGTGTTTGTTTTTCATGCAGCACCAAGCGTTTCCCTGGCTACAACGCTGAAGAGAAGAACTTCAACGCTGAAGTCCACCGCAAGCACATTTTCGGTGTCCACGTTGCCGATTACATGAAGATGCTCCAAGACGAAGATGAAGAGGCCTACAAGAAACAGTTCTCCCAATACATCAAGTTGGGTATCACCCCTGATGCCGTCGAAGGTATCTACAAGAAGGCCCACGCTTCCATCCGTGCCAACCCTGACGTGAAACCTGCCGCCAAGGATCGCACTAAGATGGAAAGAAAACGCTGGAACGCCAAGAAACTTACCTTGGAGCAGCGCCGCGCCCGCGTTGTCGCCAAGAAGAAGGAATTCCTCGACAATTTGGTAGCAGGAGACGATTAGACCACGACTCTTCTGTACAGGGACGTGGTTTTATAAAAATACAGAACTGCGCCCGCAAAATGTCTTCATATTTCTTTATTAACCAAACTTGTGCTTGTAAGATACACTATTGGAAAGATTGGAGATGAGGTTAGAATTGTCATTTTTCACGGAGAATGGAATCTCAGCCTGGTTACAATCTGGGGAATCAGTCTTGCTTCAAGTCAAGCTTGTAATTGAGTGCGTTTATGAATTTGTCACTCTTTCTCGTGTCTTCTCGTGAAGGCATAAAAAAGAGTGACAATCGCTGATGTAGCTAGTATTAAAGTGACCGGAGCTTGTGTGACGGGGCGTACTATTCTATTCGTGAAATCTGAAATACCCTAAAGTTTACTCATCGTTTCATGCTAGCTGACTAGATGGCGTGCAAATGTTGTAGATTTCAGATTGATTACAGTGGTAAAATTATTGCCGCCAACTGAGGATGGCGTTAAATTAAGATAAAATATCTTCATTTTAAGCTCTAAGCAGAGGCGTAACGAGGGTAGGGCGAGCAGGTCTCGTGCCCTGGGCGCCAGTTTGAGGGGGGCGCCATTTTTCGTGCAAAATAATCTCCTTTGCTTCACTCTACATTTTGTCCTATGTCACTTTTTCGCGGTTTCTTTGGTAAATATCGGTCGCTATGCTGAAGGATTCCAGCTTGACCATACGGCAGCTTCTTGGAATCATTAGCACCTTTTTATTTCCTGTCCTAGAAGGTCAACCTACGTGAACCCCAACGTTTGCGATATGGGTTGAGAATTGGTTCAGATTGAGGAGTAGGGAAGATTTGATTTTTTAGTCGGTAAAGAACTGATAGACAGAAAAGGACTACTGGAAAAATTCTTTCAGTATTTAAAATTTTAAGTGACTTAGTGAGAAAAAGTATAAAAAAGTCAAAGAGCGTCAACAGAATAAGTTAGGGAATAAGTTTATTCCTCTTCTATGAAATAATTTAGGAGTACCGATATCGAAGGATCTCAACTCTACGAGGAAATACTAGATTGTAGAATGCTTGACAAAAACTGAACGAAAGTTCCAGTATGTAACACTCTTGAATTGCTCGAATTTATTGTTCAATATGGCGACGAAGATGTTTTTCCAAATTTAAGAACTGCTGTTCAGATTATGCTTACGATCTCAATTTCGATTGCCTGCTGTGAAAGTTCTTTCAGTAAGCTTAAAGAGCAATAGACACCAAAAAAACAACTTTGTCTTATAAACAAGAGCAAAAAATCTAGCGAAAAATATTTTTATTTTTCCCAGATGCGAAATAATAACGAAGATATTTAGGAAATAAAAAATCTGAAATTCAAATCTTCACGCACGTGACGATTCTCAAGGGCGGGAAAAGGCCAAAACTTTGGAAATAAATATCCCCAGAACTGCTCGTCAGAAAAAATCGAAACAAAATCCTTTATTCTTAGATGAATGTGTATTGTAATAATCCATCAAAATCTCTATTTGCGTTTTTGGTGTCCATTGCCCTTTAAGCTGATTTTGTCATATATGAGGTCGTCAATGAGTCAAGAAAGATTGTCGTCTGTAGCTTTACTTAGCATTGAACGAGAGGAGACCGAACGGATGAATTTCGACGACATAATAGACAAGTTTGCTTCGGAGAAAGCCAGAAAAGTAGCATTTCAACATAAGGTCAGATTCCCCCCCCCCCCCAATGTTTTATATTTGTTCATTGCAAATTATTAATTGGATTTTTATTATATTTTACTCTTGTATAATCATAAGAATCCTGTTGCCAATCCTCGCGCAGTTATGAACATCCTACCAAAAATATCTGGGTAAAAATTATATCAAGTGAGCTGTTTTAAAGTGATACGTACTAAAACATGAGAATTTACCTAAAATATAACTTGGTAAAATATTTGTAGTATTTTATGCTTTTTTAATGGGTGCCACTTAAAGAAATTTGACTGTCGCAATACATGACAAGTTAGCGTAAAAGGAGGGGGGGCGCATATTTTCTCTTTGCCCTGGGCGCCGTTGACTCGTTACGCCTCTAGCTCTAAGTACCAAGTTTTGTCTGTATTCTGTTTATTTTTGCCAGGAACTTATCTTGAGTCCTGAATGCTATTTTTTATAACCCGCTTCTATAGAATTAATTCAGAATACTATTGACTTTTTCCCAAACTGGCGATCTGTTACTGTTTGTTATTTGAAATCTGCTGAAAATCTAGATCAATTTTACTATTTTTATAGAGAATGACAATTTAAATTTCCCTAAGCCAAGATTTTTATCCTGATCATCAACGAATAAATTCGGGTCCGACTCATTTGACTAACGTCATATTCCGCCGCATAGCACAACGAAGTGCCTCTTTTGGATCTTGATGACGTCACTTTAAGCGGAGCAATGCGTAGAGTACTGCACTTTGCTTTCGCAACATCATCAGAAGGAAAAATGGCGGCTTTCAGTAGCGCTTGCGTTATTTGACTCGGTGGAAAAGCGGCAAATAGGATTGGATCTCATGGGGACTTCTTGGATCGGATCCAAAACACGCCTTGCATGGATCCCGCAACAACAGTTTCTCTGAAGTCTTGATTGGAGGCGGGTATACCTGTATTTCAGTGCAACAACAGTACAACTACAATGGGTAATGACACAAGTATTTTCCAAGCTTTCACTATTCAGGACGAGGTCTGTGGCCACATAAATGCGTGGAATTTGCATTGGGCAGCGAAATACAAGAAGGATTTCAATTCCCGTAAAAATAGCGGCACCTCAACGCGCACACCTTTAAAACCTGATGCCCTAGTATTTACCTCTAGGTTAAAAACGTACGGCGAAGTCCCAGCCGACCTAGAAACATGTGTAGAAGTAACCAATCCATCAATTTTCTTTCTTATTTCACATGTAACTTATCCGAATTCTTCTAGCATTTAAAGCGGCTTCGGCATCCAACAGTGCTGCGCTTTTTGGGTTCGTGTTGCACCGGGGAGAACTTTTACTTATTTACCGAGCCAGCCAAACCTTTATCGATGGTACTCGAAGGCCAAACTCTTTTCGAAATTTGCGGCGGACTGCATAATATCGGTTTAGCTCTCCAATTTCTCCATGAAACGGTGCGTATTCTTTAACGCTTTTCTCAGTGAATTTTCCACTTATTTATTAAACACCAATTTCACAATATTCCGCTTCGCAGGCCAAAACCGTGCACAATAATATCCAGGAGCAGTCCATTTTTGTCGACTACAAAGGCGAATGGAAGCTTGGCGGCTTCGACTTCGCCTGCGGGTACTACAAAGCCCAATATTTTCAACTTTGAATACAAGTTAACAAAGTTTTTTCGTTCTTTCGTAGCGAGAAGGATGTAACGAGACAATATTTGGACCAAATCCGGTCCAAACGACCGCAGTATATAATTCCTCCAGAGGAAGAGCAGAATTCTGTGGAGTTGCTCCCCTACGCGTGCGATGTCTATGCTTTGGGTGTTTTGACCAGTCGTTGCATATCGCCGTGCGTGGAGGAGAACTTTCCCCATGCAGAAGCTTTGCTGGAATATGCCACACAACGCCTGAAACACCAAAATCCTGGCCGACGACCTTCGACTGTTGCGTTTGTCCAACACTCTTTCTTTGCTCATCCCTATTTACAAGTCAAAGATTTCCTGTCGAAACTCGCCCTCAAAACTTCATTGGAAAAAGAAGCTTTTTTTCAGTACGCTAACTTTAAATTCATTTAATTACTTTTTACCGGTTTAATTTTGTTTTTGTATGTAGTTTAATATTTTTAAACATTTTACGAGCAACGAGCTAGTAACAACGGGCTAACAACAAAGCTCACGCTGCTATGTGAAAAAGGGTGTAATTTATTTTCTTGCAATTTCGTCAAACCTCGCGTCATTTTGTGTTTAGGAACTTAGCCAAGACTTTACGACACATTCCCCAAATTGTGATTGGACAGCATTTGACCGAATCGCTGCTTAGTCGTGTTGTATTATTGGAACCCAGTGCTCAAAAGAATTTCCTTCCATATTTCCTTTCACCGACAGCTGGTAAAAATTTTACTTATTTATTTCATCTTTAGCTTTTTATAATTTACATTTTATATTTCATAAATTATTACGTATATTATTTATATTTTATTAATCATTATATATATCTTATATTATTTATTTTACCTGGATCAATTTATTTATCTTCTTAACACGACGTGACTCGGTAAATTACTCTTTTATTCTTGTTAATTTTTGTATTATGGTATTGCAGTGACATTTGTAGTTAATTATTCAGAATGTAATCAGCTTTCAACTTAGTGAGAGTAATGTCATTTAAACCAGGACAGCGTAATTGGAGGGATTACTATATATGTGCGTCACAAACACGTAATTAGTGTTGTGAGCTTTATTATTGTTATTATTATTCGTTTCGTTTTTGTACACGTTTCCACTCCTTTACGGACCCATTGGAATTTTTTAGATGGTGGTGACAATAGCACCCAAACGGTTTTGAACGTCGAGAATTTCCGTGCCTACGTTTGTCCCGTTTTGGCCAAAATCCTGCACGTCCGTGACGCGGAAATACGTACCGTGCTGCTCACTTTCTTTTCCTCGTACGTACTTTACTTTGACCGCCAGACACTTGAAGAAGATCTTCTTCCCGAAGTAAACATCTTCGCCGTATTGTTTTTTAAAAAAGAAAACATTAGCAATCATTTTGCCTTAAAATGATATGTAAATTTAGTATCCACATTGACGATAACAAGTTCATTTCATTCTGTAGTTGCTACTGGGTATTAAAGATACGCACGACGACGTAGTCAGCGCCACCTTGCGAGCTCTGGCGGATTTGGTACCTATATTAGGCAGCGCCACCGTCGTTGGCAAGCGTGAGCGGATATTCAGCGATGGGAAACCTAAAGTAAGCGGGAAACGATTTTGAAAATATGACATTTTTCCATTCTTATTTTTGACTATTCATTTTCTGTGTAATTCTAATTTATGTCTTTATTTGCTTATTTAATCTTATTTTTGCTTCTTCATTTATTCTGTTTGTAATTCTATTTTTTTATTTCTATATTTGTTATATTCATGTTTTTGCCCTGTGGGTTTATTTTGTTTGTTAAGTTCTTATTTTTTCCTTTATTTTTCTTCTTATTTTTGTTTATTTTTTTCGTTATTCTCATTTTTATTTAATGACTTGGCGTGATGTCTGAAATTCTTATGTTTATGTATTGGTTTTCAATTTTTCTTTTCTTATTTCTTTCTAAAGGCGGTAGTGGCTGCGGGTGCGAAAAGTTCGCCATTTAAGCTGACTCCTAATCGAAAGGAGTATTCCTCAGTAAAACAAGACTTACCGGAGCGAATTCCTCCCGACGGGGGTGAAGATACTGCGTTAAAGGCCAGTCATCCCGAGCCGGTGGCACCCTCATTGCCCCCACTAACCTCAGCGCATCACAGGGGAAAGGGTTCTGCGTTCCCCGTTGCTGAAGAAAACGAGGATTGGTCAGACTGGGACCGAGCCGAGGACGACAAAGAGGAAGAAGAGACCGAAGAAGCAGACGAAGATAATTCCTCGCTTCACAACTTGTTAAGACTCGACACGTTGGAAGAAGCGCTACCGCCCGTTCCCGTACTGTCCTCGCCGGCCAGTACCGTTTCCACCACCAAGGATTGGAAGAAACGGAGTAATGGTGGCGGAAATTTGGGCGAGGAGTTCGATATCTTCTCCGTGAAAGTGAGCAGCAAGACCGAAGTAGATGACTTGTTTGCCGACATGGAGCCCAAACTTGTGAGTCCCATGATTCTGACTCTCCCGGGGAGTCTGAACGAAGAATCTCTTGCATCAGCGAAAACTGGGAAAGAAGAAACTGGGAAAAGCAAACTAGCATTTCAGATGAATGCCGATGACGATGAAGGGGAAGTGAGTGGGTGGGGTAGTGATTTGGAGTGGAATGAGGAGGTGGAGGGGAATTAAATTATTACTATTGTAAAAAAAGGAAAAATAATTAGAGTCTAGTCATCTTGTATTCACAAAAATGTCTTCTAAGGCAAAACACGGTTGTTGCAGCGTGTGTCATGGTGAAGGGTGGGGGGCTTTCTTCATACGAGTGTTTAAAAGATTCAGTAAAAACGCAATTCAAAGGCACATAGTTTCGTCATAATTTGATACATTGGTTGCGTTCCCAGTGAAGATGGTTAAAAGTATGTACATCACGAATTGTTGAACAATAAAGTGTCCTTTTTCTTGCATTGAGCTATGTATTGTGGAAGGAATATCTTAAGCCGGCTGCTGCCATGGCCATGGAATTGAGTCCGTAGTTTGCAGCCGCAGAATTCACTGCCGAACCGTACACCGATAAGCCTGCCAAGAAAACAAGATATATGGATGAGATTTATTGTCAGCAGCGTGGCACATTTGATCATATTCATTATGTTACTTTATATCAACTAAACGAAATAAATAAATAAAACACATAAAATATATATAAATGCATATAAAATTAAATTTGTACTTGTATACGATAGATTTGTTGTTATGTTCTAAGACGAACTGAGGTCACCTAAGTGTCCCATTATCAACTCGGCTTTCGTCGTAAATCTTTTGCAGTTTTCTTACAATAGTAACAGTTCTAAGTTGCAGAATTTTCACTGGTTAATAAAATCTAATACAATAGATTCAAAACACCTTACTGGGAGATTTTCAGGCATAGTTAGACTTGGTAACACTGGCGTTATACATTTTCGATTTTGGCCAATTTAACTGACTCAATTAACTTGTTCAACACTTTGGGAAAGACATTTATCAATCTTAATTGCTACAGGGATGAGAAACGAGAATAAAGCTAACATAAAAATGACTAGATACTTTGGTGAAGATTACAGGCAATTTAAAGACTAACGATTTATTTTCAGACAGGAATTCTGCTTCGATTTAGCAAGACCGCGTAAGAAAACAATGGAACGTAAAGATGCACCGCCGCAGTCGATTCTCTTTTGGCACGTAAATCCATTGCATTCTCCGAGAAAGGAACTTGTACAAACATTCAGCAAAGAAGCTTTTAAGGCTTTATTTCATAGTGTCCGATGCACTGTCAACTTGGCAAACTGAAGGTCGTCATCTCTGAGTCACGTCATTGCGAACTACAGATGACGACGGTTAATTTACCAAGAAGGCTGGGGTGGACTAACGGTCAATACATGACACGTGTGCATGTGCGCCAGCCGTAAGCCGTACGTAAGCAACGTAGCTCTCGTGAAAGGAATATTTGTTGCTACCCGAGCAGGGCAAATTCAATTCATATTTCATTGAATATGAACTGACTGTCCATGCACATGTCCCTGCTATTTTGACATTTGAATTGAGTAAACTTTAATTTTCAAATTTTTAAAATGAATTGAATTAAATTTCAGAAAATCGTTCTGAATTTAATTTGATTGACTTTCAATTCCAGTGAATTTGCCCAAATTTGGTAGGAGCAAGAGCTGGTCAAATTTAATTCCATGAATTCCATGAGTTGAATTTCGCTTAGTCCAGTGTGACGTGTTTGTTGATTTGGCTAAATTTAAACATTTACATCGCGAACGGAATTAAATTTCAGAACACCGTTTTGAATGTAATGCGAACTGACTTTCATTATCATTATTCATTTCATTATTACCAGGTCTAGTTGCTACCCAAGATCTGTCGTGTATTTCGACTGTGCAAGCCTTCACGCTCCCCAAACTTATCAAGTATCTCCCACGAGGGAATTAAGACATTCATTGTTACTAATAAGCAATGAAACTAACAAATAACTACCACTTTAATATACATAAGGCAAAGATAAATATTAACAACAATTCGTTTGTTCACAATTGTAACACCAATTCCTAAGAAGGTAGGAATTAATCAATTGTTAACAAACCTTAGTATAACAATGGATGTTACGGTTGGTAAATACTCATTATTACTAAGGCTTGTATTGTTTACAATTGTAAGTAGCAATGAATGTTGATAAGAACGGTAACATTCCTTCATTTATACTAACAATTGTTAGTAACCTATTGCTAGTAGCAACTTATAACATGTATTACTAACATTCTTTTGTTTACTAGCAATTCCGTTACGGAAAACTCATCCACTCTCCTCAACCTGGTTGTTATACCGAGACTGAAATCTTTACGTAAACTCGATTTAAATCGTCATGTAATTTCTACCTTAATTAGGTTAAGACGCGCATATTTCCCCATATGTAATTTCGTTCACCGAATAAAAAAAAATTCCGAACCCTTCTCCCCGTGCGCTGGCAATTAGACATACGCCACGTATTTTTATGCATATTGTTAAACAGAACAAGAGCCAAATTACTAAGACATCTTTCCGCAATATGTAACAGATTTTGTCCATGAAATGAGTTCAAAATGAGTTCAAACAAAACCTCAACCACGTGCTATTGCTTTATCCATTCAATTCTTACAAAAATCTTCCTTTATCTTTGCTTTCCTAGCAGCAGCAGCAGCAGCAGCAGCAGCTGCTCTCCAATGGATTCTATTCAAACTAACTCAATCTCTTCATTTTATTGGATCCTTTACGCAAGTCCCGAGCTCGACTTTGCGACGGCTGGCTTTCGTGCGCAGTATCTGCGAACGTTTCACGCAATGAAACTGTGAAAAAGCTGTATGAAAGCTGCCGTTTGGAACTGGGGCTTGTCTACCCAGTGTAACAGTTTTATCGCCGGGTAAGTGTCACCTGTCGCGCGAACATCAACGACTGTTCACAGAAGCCGCTAATGGACGCTTGACAACCCAAAGACACTTATGCGCAACAACCTCAGCTTTTTCGCATGGCATTTACCCAAAAGCAGCCTAAGGGAGAAAAGTGGTTTTTACAAGTTCTTGCTCCCCTTTCCATCTACTTCTGTCCAGCCAGCCTTTTTTTTAATACGGACTAGCATATCGCCAACCAATACACGAATGTAACTGCCATTACCAAAACCCGCCTACATTTTTAAAAAGTATTAATTGATATTTTTTAAAATATTAAATAATAGCGTAGGCTCTCGGCTGTTGCCGCTATCTATCAATATTGTTCAAGCATCCTATAGTAGAGGAGGGATGGGACAGTTTACACGTGGGACAAACCGTACAAAAATCATTACTAATGAACCACGACAGGTTTGGATCTGAAAAAAATTGTACACTTAGTGAATACGACGAAGCTTTCAAGAGGAAATTTTCGTCGAAAAATATTGAACCGTTTTTGAGAAAATAAATAAAAACTGAATTTTTAGCACTTTTTGTAAGAAACGGGTCCTGATTATTTCGTTGTAGCACTCATAATGTGTATCTAAAAGTAAAATAAAAATTACTTATATGTAGCTGACAAGTTGGAGAATAACTCCTACAAAGGTTTGTTCTAAAATCGCTGTCCTTTTTTTGCACGAGATTTTAAACTCCAAAGGGATGATTTAGTATGATTTGGACTCAGCCATTTGCATTGCCTTTTCTTGTTGTGAATAATGATTTTTATAAAATCGTGAGTTTCCTTGCACTAACTTGAGCTAGGATGATTCCTATATCGAAAGGGAGTATAACTGTTAAGTTTCGTTTAGATATTTCAAGTCTATTATGTATTTTTAAAAAAGGCTATCTATTAGTTTTCTTATGGCAAAACACACGGACAAATCGCACTACACCCAAGTCCAAATTGTATCCGCGGTATCTTGTTTTGGACAGTTGGAGGAGCCTCCAGTTTTCATGGGTGTTTGGTGTTATTGTTTGTGTTTTTCAAGCGTACAATACTTCATTTGATAGCCAGGACACCAGGCCATCTAACGAGTATAGTTTTAGGCTACAGTTTTGTCTCCACGTGAAGTGAAAAATAAACTACAGAAAAGTGTCCACACTGTCCCATCCCTCCTCTACTTAACTCTGTTGAAACCATGTTTAAAATGAAATAGTGAACAACTCTGTAAAAAAAATAATACACAAAAACCGTAAATAAAGGTCGGCAAATTTACCGAAGGCTCGAAGGAAGAATCTAACTAAATAAAATAACTGTTGAATTGCCTTATTACAGGGACCCGCCTACATTACAACCCAGAAACAAGACTGACAACACGAAAATCTTTCAATCAGATGCAACTTTCGCTCTCTCAGACCTTGGGTAATTAAAAAGGTAAAACCTAAGGTTCATTAGACAATGAAACTATCAAGTGTCAACCCAATTAAAAGGCCAATATCACAGTATAAAGGTTACACAGTATGATAACAGGGGTATCTCCCAATGTAAAGACTTTGCTGCAACTTTCTCAGTCTCAGGAGACTATAGTGGGTACACGCGAAGATAGGAGGGTATGGATCCATAAACTTGCCCATTGTACCCACAAGTTGGCATTCCTAATCTACTAGTAAAATGTTTCACAAAGGGAACACAATATCCCAAAAAGGGCACCCTTTCTCCCCTGACCATTTCCCTGAGCTTTCTTCTAATGACACAAAAATCAATTAATATGGTGTTCTCACATCAACTCTTTTAATTGTGCTTCGTGCATTGTGTTACAAACTTGACGACACTTCACTTGCAATTCCTTTATTTTTAAGCAAATTTTCCCCATTAGTCTTAGCACGACGCTGTATTCTAATATGTCTTTTCAAGACGAACTACAGATTCTCAAGTCATCTCAAATCATCTTCAAGTAATTAATTTTTACCTCAGGTATTTACGCTGTGCTTGACACAGCTAATTAGCCCTTTTTTAAAGCCTGAATAAATTAATTTAAATTAAGCGCTTTGTAAACTGTCGTGGCGTTTTTTGAACGGCATCGGTAGGTTCGCGAATGTATCCTTTGCTATTCCGTCCTTCTACCTGAATGTACTCTAGGGACAGAGAAAGTTTCTGAAAAACCTTTAGATTGGGAGATAGCCCTGTTTTCCTACTGTGTAACCCTTATACTGTGGCCAATATAATGTGTTAGTCCTGTTTGTTTATGACCTCCTCATAACATACGTTCACTGTAATCTGTGAATGCAATGACCCACACTCAAGCCAAATAAATAAATTAATTTTAAAAAATGTCGTTGCGCTTAAACTGTGTTCTGTTCATTATAAATTTGTCTCCCCAACAAATAATCTGTTTCAACCCAAGTAACTGTCGTGCCCATACCCTGAAACTTAAGGCCCCTGTATACACAACTTCCGAAATTTTTTAAAAATAAAAGATAGGGACACGCTTTTATTCTTAGAAGGTAGGTCTGCTCAAGTGACTTATAACAGAAGCAAAACGAACTCAGACAGAAACTCTGGATAGCGGTAAAGCATAATAAAATCAAACAAAACCTTGAAATTTCATACACAATATCACAAAAACTACCAAACAGATCTCTTTTTTCTGTTTATCATAAAACTTTAAAAAATCAGAGCTAGTGCACTACACTGCCCGATTTCCATTTTTCTGTATAATAAGAAAGTAGCACACATTCAGTCAAAGTTTACAAATTTATCAAACTTCTTTTTTCACAAAAACTCGATGTTGTGTACAAGTCATCACTAATAGCAACTTTACTATCGAAACAATATCTTTGACATTTTCACCGTTTTCAAATTATGGTGTCTGAAATCTTCCCATGTTATTCGCCCATAAGGGGTTTGTGTATACCGGGGCCTTAAAACAGAACGTTTCTTCAAAGTTGTAGGCCGCTGGACCTTTCAAAATCGAATAAAAGATGAATAAAATCATCCTTCATACAGATGTTCAAAAAATCACTAAATGACCACTGTGGCTCAAAAATGTTTGACTTTAAACAGTTCCGTAGAAATAAATAGATCTGACTCCCCGAAAATCCCAAACAATGTAATCCCAAACAAATAATATGATTTTTCCAAATGTTTCATAGAGGCTCTTTTTATATATTTTTTTTATTTTATTCCCGACGTAGACTTACGCCTATTGTCGGTTGCGCGAGTTGTAATACATTATAAGTTGTCACTTTTAATTTAACTTATAAGGCCTTGCTTTCCTTATTTTTTGTAATAAGTAACAACAATAATAATAGCAATAATAATAATAGTAATAATAATAAATAATAATAGTAATGCTGTAATGCTGTAGATGCATGAAGATGCATGAAAACAAAGTCATGATGTACAAGTTCATAAATACAGTGAGTGGCAACAGGCGAAAGCCTACGCCGGTCATAAGAGAAAAAAAATAATAGTAAAAATAATAATAAGAAGATAAAAAATGAAAGAAGGGCAAAAGGCGAAAGCCTACGTCCAACAATAAATAAAAAAAATAATAAGAAGAATTACCTGTATTAGGTACCATAGCCATGCTCGACGTGTAACCCATCGACGTCCTCCACGCATTGGGATAAGCAGCAAAGTCGTTGCCTGTGCCAATAAAGAAAGAAACGGCACTTTCAGTATCATCTTTCCTCCCTTTCTATCTCCAGACAAACTTACTCGGCGTTGCTGGGGGTAAAGTCCGCGTATTCAAGGGCTGCTCAATTAAGGAAGCTTCCTGGCCTCGGCCGTAAGTGACACCTCCTCCGATTTGCGTACTAGTGTTGGTCCCCCCTCGTTGAGCTTGCATGGATCTTTCGTTCCGACGGAACTTGGCTCTCCGATTTTGAAACCATACCTAATTGGACACATTGGGACATGTTAGATCATATTCTATATATGTAGACACAGTTCTAGGTTCCGTTAATCCTAGGTCTGATGAATCTTAGATATAGTATTAATACGTTTTTATAAAAAGGCGGGCCTTTGTAGTAAAGTCGTCGCCCAGTAAATTTTGGTAACAAATTTGCTGTAGAAACAGTTACAAAATAGAACTTCTTAAAAATTATGTAAAATTCTATTATTTCACACACAAAAAAGAAGAGAATATTTAAAAAAGGAAGTGTATGCCAAGACAGGAAGTTGTGATCAAATTACAAAATCTTGCTGTGATTACTTTAAGAATTACGTAGATAATTTGCGATCGATGTATTGTATGTTGTATTCTAACTGATTGTTTTGAGCCCCTACTCTGCTTATATAGTGTTAATCTGGCCCCAAAATAAGCGTGTTTACAATCTCTTCACAGTGACGGTTTAGCTAAACAACATTTGCAAGTAATGCGAAGAGGAAAATTTATGTAAGGAGTGATAATTTTATATTGGTAAGAATACTTCCATTGACGCAGTTAGAATACATGTTCTATTCTGTAAACGTGGTAACAAACATACACGTGCCAGCTTACAATGGCACCCTATTTTGTTTAAAATTAATGCAATTAAAATCAGAACCAAAAATTAAAAACTACAAAAGTATAAAAATAAAAGTATGTATATATGAAAAATGTCAACTGAAATTCAATGAATCACTGTAAATTAACAGAATCAGTTTTTCCAGTATAGGTGCTATAACCCGTAGGAAAATGGAAGCGTTTTTTTGGGGTTAGAATAATAATCGCTGATTTACCGCAAACCAATGAACATAAACGTACGTTTAACCCTCATTTTTACCTCTATAAAACATCCTGTTACAAAAATTGTATGGAAACTTCACAAAGAAATACTGCTTTTAGTAAAATTAACTTTATTAAAAATCATGTTCTGCCGAAGTTAAATTGTGGTTAAAATCGGGCTGGAATAAACCGCGACAAAACGGAGATTCGGAGGTTGACCTCATGTTAACAGCGTTTTCGAGCATTCAACTTTTTTCATACATGACGGACGAAAAAGTGGCGTGGCTTTTGTACTTTTGTGTATTTTTTTAACACTGAAATACTACATATGTATATCCTTAATTTCATTAACAATCTTTGATATTTCACACTCTGACCGATCTCTGGTACGTATGTTTCTTTACTAGGCTCCTCTCTAATATATAGGCCGGATAAGAGGTCTTTCTACTTTGTTATTCCTAGACAATTTCTATGTTTTGTTTCCCCTTTTTATAGAACTCCAACTTGCTTTCGTGATAACTTGCTTCTGATGTATAAAAAATAAATAAAAAATCCTTCCAGTTTTTCATTGTGAAAACTGCACCGCATTTTTTTACGATATGAATTACGAGAATTAAAACACATAATACGATCAATTTGGAATGCTGAGAACTGTAACGCCTGAGTCAAAAAATTGCAACTTGTCTGCCGAGACACTGGATTCCAATTTCGGCGGCTCGTATTGTCCCACATGACGAAGAAGGGAAGGTGGAATCGAGAACGTCCTTTCGTAGTCAGCAGCTTTGAGAACGTATCGAGTTTTGTAGCGCATTTTCCCTTTAGACTCTTATCTTCGCATTACCCAGCGTGTCTACAAGGACAATCTCAGGGATGCGCCAAAGAAACTTAAGTCCCCCGAAACGGCGACAGAACTGTGTCGAAGGGGACCGTACGAAAAGCGAGAGATCCGCGTTTCATTTTTCCTCAGCGTGTCAGGCACTTGTCCGTCAAACAGTCCAGCAAAGTGGGCGCCGTTCCGCCGTCGGTGTCAACCGCATTTCCGGCACCAAGAGTCTCTTTCTCTGTCGTTCGGAGCTGAACCCTTTTAGCCACCGAAAGAGACAAAAAGTCCTAGGGTTGCTACAGAACAGATCGTTTTCGTTTGATTTCCCTTCAAGTAGACCACCCTCCGAGGGTGAAAATGTTTCGCAATCTTCCGCAGTAAATACTGACCCTTTTCTTCTTGTTGACCAAGTACCTAATACTTGGCGATTCGCAAAAGAGGGTGATTTAGGATCATTTAAAAAGAATCGCATTTATGAACAGTTTTTGCAATCTTCGGCGGTAAATACTGGTAATTTCTTCTAGTTTCGGCTATTTTACGATTCTGGGCAATAGATGCGATTATTTTTTTATGAGTGACTCAATCGACTATTCTATTTAAGCATGTTGCATCCGCGTTTTTTCATAGATTTAGAAAGTCTTTTCCTTAGTTTTAAACTTTTTTCTAGGATTTAGATTTTTTTTATTTTGATTTTTTCTTAGATTAAGACTTTATTATCTTAGACTTCATTTTCTTAGGTAGTGACTTCGTTTTCTTAGAATGAGACTGTTTTCTTAGGTATAGATTTTT
Source organism: Triops cancriformis (assembly GCA_020615345.1). NCBI lineage: Eukaryota > Metazoa > Arthropoda > Branchiopoda > Notostraca > Triopsidae > Triops > Triops cancriformis. The sequence goes on from JAHZNP010000604.1 coordinate 17,290, forward strand.
TAAAAGGTAGATTGTTTTCTTAAATTCAGATGTTTTTCTCAGATATAGACTTGTGTTTCTTAAAAACATAGACTTCTTTTTCTTAGTTTGGGACTTCCTTTTTCTTAGATGTGGAATTCTATTCTTACATTTATTCTCTCATTGTTCACTAAGATTGTATGAGAAGGGTGAAGTATTGAGACTTCGTTTTCTTAGGTTTAGATTTTTTTCTTAAATTCAGACTCATTTCTCAGATTTAGACTTTTTTCTTAGATGTGGATTTTTATTCTTACATTTTCTCACATTGCCCAGTAAGACTGTCTGAGAAGTGTAAAGTAATGAACAACGCTGGAAATTCTCATCAAGTTTCGAAGGACAGAATGAAAAAGAAACAAAAAAAAGGCGAGCTGCATTTCCCATGCGTGTCGCGTATCCGTTTGTTGCACATGTTATGTCACTCACCAACTGGAAACAGTTCCTGATCGTGATGGATACACCCGTAACCCCTCTCTTACTTTTTCTTAAACAAAACTGTACTGAATCCTTGGCACAAATGGCCTTTCGAAGGCTTTCCAATGATACTCTCACAAAATATCCCAAACATTACCTGGACTCGAGCTTCTGATAAACTAACACGCCGCGCCAGGTCTTCCCGGACGAAAGCATCAGGGTAATGGGTTCTTTCGAACACTTTTTCCAAAGCAGCAAGCTGGGCCGAGCTAAACGTCGTCCGATTTCGCCGGGGTTTCTTCTTCCCGCGTTTAACATCACCTTCATCTGCGAAAATCCAACTGTGCTTTAATCGCTACCAATGAACACACTCAACAGCCACGAACAAGTCACTCAATAGCTATATTCAAAGCGACGAACTTTCCTTTCTACCAACAATGAATGTCCATAGCTTGCTGCGCCCCGCGAAGAGGGGCGCAGCAAGCTATGGACATTCCACCATTCCACCCATTCCACGGCCAACAGTTCACCCACGTTCACTGGTGAACTGTTGGCCGTAGCTCTGAGCCTTCGCACAGCGACCAAGCAGCTCTCCGTGGCAGGAACATTCGTTGCTGGCAACAATGAATGTTTGCTTCCCATGCTGAGGCCCCTGTGTACCCTTTTTGTTATTTCACGTTGATTGAATGGGGGAAACAAGAAAATTGCGTGGATCATTTCTGCTTACTATTGCATACTTTTCCATAATTTTGCGAAAATTTTAAAATTATTAATAATTCCTTTTACTGCGCCAATGTAGACTTGTGTGCGATTCAAGGTTCAATTACAAACTAACTGTATTGACCCAAGAGTCAGCTTATTTGTACAAGTGCAAGTTAATTTGCAACATCCTAGAAAGTCTTAGAAAGTATTTGAAAGTTAACACAACGTTCACTCCAGGACAAGGCCACTTGTTAAACCACACGACATTCGATCAACACAGCAAAGCAAAACATTTAAAATATATAACTATACTACAAAACTATTGCATTTCGATACAATCCAGGAAAATAAACAATGAAATAAAGTAAAGTATAGAGTAGAATAGAAAATCTCCCTTTGCACATGAAAGTCATTGTGAACAACTGTTTTATACTTTTTCATTCTTAATTACCCGATATATTTTCCAAATTAATAGATGGTAAAAAATTCCTATTTTTCTAATCTACTTATAATTTTGCTTATTCATTTCGTATTGTTTTCTAAATCCTTTCCTAGATCCTGTTTTCATAATTCCTCGCTTGCTTCTGTTGAACTCAATTTTTTCTGTGTGTTTATGCGCATCTCACCCAAACTTTGCTCGTCATTTCATCTAATTTGCGCAGAATTACTATGTTTGGTATCTAATAGTTGGTAAAAATGTCTTGTTATTTTAATTTACTAACAGTTTTGCTAATTCATTTCCTGCTGTTTTATAAAACTATTTTTTTCCTAATTTACTGCATATTTCTGTCGAACTTGAATTTTGCATGCGTAATTTTACGCATTTCCTCCAAATTTTGCACGTCATTTTAATCTACTTTGCGGAGAATGGCTTGTTTTAAATTACAACGTCAAATTTTCACTCATTCATGCCAGAGTGAAATTTTGAGTAATATTCTGAATTTTTATAAATATTCGGAATATTGAGGAATTATCACAATGATAGAAGAAAACTTCTTGAGATATGCATCGACAATTAAAGAACATTAGAAAAATCAAACCTACCGTCGCTCTTCTCTGAACCTGGCGACGAATATTCTGAATCCGGCGCCATTTTCTGTGGCTGGTGATAATGGTGATGTTGATGATGGTGCTGTTCTAACTGCAGCAGGTGTGTGACGGAGAAATTTCTGCCAGCCGGCGACGCCGGTAGCTCCGTTGTATTGTTAGTACTAGGCAGTTGGAGTGTCCGGTTCATGTGAATTAACTGATCCTCAATCTGGGCACAATGGTTACTCGGATTGGCGCAATCCACGCTGGCGTGGACTTTCACATGTTCAGGACCAAAATTCATGTTATGTGGCAAACGGTTGTCACAATTATACAGCGGTTGTCCGTGACTCACAGCGTATGCCATTCTTCCGACACCAACAAGTTGAACAACAACAAAAAACGGCGACACCAGATACTTTTGCTCTTAATTCTCCTCAAGTCCCCGCTAATTGGAACTTAATCTAATTAAGACACTAACGAACTGTGGTATGCTGACGAACGGTTTTTCTAACGTACAACTGAACACGCCCCTTTGGTATCCCGATGCTCACCAGAGAATGACAAACACCTCAGAAACCTAGAGAGGTCTTTAAGATGCTGCGACGATCCGGGATGCGCCGAAGGGCGTGGCTTTCGAACCCCCTAGCATCACAACCAATGAACTGGCCCCGTCCAAGACCGATAGCGAGCGAATAGCTAACGCGTTTCAGTGGCAACCAGCTCGTTAATCAAGCAAAATTATGTCTTTAACGTTTGGGAAAGATCGCTATTCCAGGAATTTGTTCCTGCATTTTATATTCGCTTGAAAACGCTGGCGGTAAGGAACAAAAGACGGTCAATTAGCGTTTAGGAAAGGCTGGACAATTGCATGAGGACCTCGCGGTCAGATAGCATGTGTCTCGCCCAGAAATTCGAAACCTCTGTACACTGGAAGAAAAATCTACCGTTTAATGGTGGAAAATGTCATTTAAAAGCAAGGAACCAAGATTGGGCTTTTTTCCTACCAAAAGTCAATAATGATCGCTTTACCTCTAAAAATGGTACATGTAAGGCTCCAAAAATCGGTACGTGGCAAAAAAATGGCAAGTAAACAATATGTAAACTAACGCATGAGACCCCAGAATTGGTTCCAATAATAACTATGAAAAGATAACGCCCTTTTGCTATTTTTCGGGAGAAATTTTGAAGTACAATTTACTTTAATTGTTACTCGTTGAGCTTCAAATAAATTACATTCAATACGCAGTTAAAAAAAACACATACAGGATAGGCCTACATAGACATAGAATACATATAGACAATGCAAATGGAATAATACATCCAACAATACACCAAATAACTTCACCAACAATAATTAACGCAACAGTAAATATCAAAGCTCAACAATATCACTTCAACAAAAATACATATTACAACAGCAACCAATAACACAAGTTAACCGACAATGTATAGTACAACATTTGCCAAACAATTTTTCCAAACGTATAGAATACAATTTCACCAAATGTACAGAATACAATCTATCCAAACGTATATATACTACAGCATTCACCATACATCTTCAACAAAGTTACCAATACCAAGCTGAACAATGCAACCCCGACCAAATACAATAAAAATACCAACAATCCAATGAATTAACGAGAACTTTGCATTAAACCAATCGATTTTTTTTCTACAGTGTGAGCTCATTATAATCGAATAATGTCAACCAAATAACGCACACAGCCAATTGACACAAGTTAAGTTTGGGTCTTGATAAGTCATGAGGAGTGCAATACACAGAGTTTTGAAAGTTTCCTAAAGCTAAAGAGTCTACTAGTTGAGTTTCTCCCTAGCTCTGCTAATTACTAGAAGAATTGCAATTGACTTATGCTAAACTCCTACGTATGGTCAATGAATTGGGTCCACGGAATTCTGGAAATAGACTACCGATATTTGAGAAATATACCAGATTTCAGAATACGTTATGAACATTTGGATAAACAATACTAAAACTAACTAAATATTACCAAAACTAGTAAAAAATTACCCTATTTTAGGTGAACGGACCCATATTTAGTTATCAGGTACCGAATTTAAGTAGCGACTACTAATTTCAGACACTCATTATTCACCAAATTTTGGTACCCGTTTTTACAGTGTAGTTTTTTTTATCCTTTTTAGTGTTCGCAATAGGTCTCCTGTACCTATGGATAACAATGTCTCTGTTTCCATGCAATTGTTCTATCATTTTCAATAGTCGTCTTATAGTTTCTCTTTTTATTATCATTTTTTCTTCGTTTTGCAAAGAAGTGAGAAAGGGAAAGAAGTGAAGTAAAGGAAGCAGGCAAGTGACAGTAAGGGGTGGCTTTATTATGCTTCTGTTTTGTGTCAGGTCAGGCGAGTCCTCCATGGTCAATGGTGGTAAGCACCCATACAGGCAGAAAAACCGTAACCTGAAGTGTCACTTCCCTAAATGACCAACACCACTCTGTTTGCCCTTTTTTAAGGGAAGGGAGAAAAAAAACAGAGACTTGGGCCACCTAATTGCTACTCTTATTCACTGAATCTTCCCTTCCGGTGCAACCAGTTTTCTCCAAGAAAGATGAGGTTTTTGCTGTGTGTCTAACGGAGGGTTAGCAGAGATGTCATTCAGAAATAATAGTTTTTTGTGTTCTGTTTCGTTTTCGTTAGAGTCAAGAGGAGAGACAAGTCCTAGTTCAAGTTAATGTTCACTTTACCCCAGGGGACTTCATTAGCCGTTTTTTCCCAACCACGCGTGTTGGCACTTCATTAATCCTTCGTCGAGCCAAGGGTGCTGAGACACATTTTCTGGCGCGAAAACTGGCGGAGTTACCTCCATAGTAAAGCTTACACAGCGTACATCATTATCGTCATGAGTAAAACGAAAACTGTGACGTAACTGTGAAAGGGAATTCAGCAAAGCTAGCAAACGACTGCTCACAAGGTTCGACGTAATCCTCGCCAACTTTCTGACACTGAACTGAATAAAAAAATGTAACAAAAGTAGAGATGGAAAAATTGTGCTTACTAGATTAACAATGGCGTTTCCGATATAGAATGTCTCGAATTCTATTTCTATTCCGAGTTATGCTTGCTTCCGGTCATGCCAACTACTTTTCAAAAGCAACTACTCGATTGTATTTTGTACTAGTGGCATCTATAACAAATTATTATTTTTAAAACAACTAACGTAATGTAAAGAAACGGCAACGACCATTCGTTTGTATAATGCTCGTACAATGTAAAATTTTTCCACAGTAATAAATATGGTAATATAGTAATAATTACGAAAACAAATTACAGACACCTCACAATTTAAAAGGTTATATATGATACAAAAGTTCTAACAAAAACAATGCAAAGTCTATTCTTGGTTGTTTCCTATATTGTCTATTGTTGTTCATTGTTGTTTAGTGAAGTCCTTATTGAAGTATTTATTAAAGTCTATCGTTGTTTCCTCTTTTCCGTTGTTTTCGGTAGATTTGAACCTTCCAGTTATGGTTAGGAACACTTGGACAATATTCTCCGAAACTTATACGCATAGTAGAATCTCGCATAACAGTGAATATTCCCATCTCGTACCACGCGACTATGAAGTTCTAGCGCCCATAGCAATAGACGTTTCCATCTCCGGAGCTGTTGGGCGCTCTGCGAACGAGTGGGCAACAATGAATTTTCTACGCAGACGGGCATTGGTCAACAGTGAATACTTGCCATGGCTGGAGTTCCTGCGTTGCTATGCCCAACTTTCACTGTTAGCAACAATGAATGTTACCATGACAGGAACTGCTTCGTGGCTTTGCAAACGGATGGGTAATAGTGAATGTTCAGCTCTCGTGCCGAAACGCGTCACGAGATCTGCGATGAACATTCATTATTGCTACAATTTCATATTCAAAGCAAGTTTAAGCTCCAGTTCTTATTTGGTGCAGAATATTTTCATGAAAACTCCCAAAACATCGCAGGTGAAGTTCAATTTTGATTATATAACCCGAAATTTTAGCTCGTTTCCTAGTTCGGTTTAGGCCAGAATCGAACCCTGAGGTAAGAATAAGTGGAGTTATATAAACAATCTGTTTGTTGTGTTGTATGAAAGTCAAGGAGGACAATTGGCTGGAATGCTCTTTGAATGTTTACTGTGTGTTTACCGCGAAGCTGGCCCGAAAATAGCCTTTTCGCCGTTTATATGCTGGCAGAAAAAAGATTCTTGAAAAAGGCCAAAGTTTGGTGCTGAAGAAGGACGCTTTTGGCTGTGGTGGCTGCGGCATGTGTCGCTTTTGATTGCACGCTCCATCTCTCAAGCTTCCTCAGTTGCTCCTCCGCTTGCCCGTCCGCCAAAATTCTTGCAACCTTCAAAGAGGCTTCCAGACACGCCCCTTTGGCTTTAAGGCGTTTGCATCGTACGTTACCGAACATTGCTTTTCTTCCACCACAGTCTTATTGTTTCATATCATCTTCGGTCTTTGAAATTGTCTTGTTCAACCTCTGTGAAATGCTTGAAATAAATTCAGCGGAGGGTTGTCAATGACTTATTAAGCGTGCGGTAGGCACAAATTAGGGCAAATGAAAGCCACATGCGTTTGAATGAGTCCCTGGTGGTCTAATTAAGTCATTGGGAAAGGAAAAGTCTGGCCGCCGTTACGGTGGCTCGACAAGAAGGCACCAAAGGGAGACTAGGGCTATAAAGTGGTATAACGAGCTAATCATGAGAATAACTGGAGCTCTGAAAGCGCAGGGAAGTTATTGTTATAATCATATCCATAAGATGTTGTGTGGCGTCTATGTATTTTTAAGGTAGCTCGGCATAAAGGAAAAAAGGAGGCAACCCCATGAGCACGTGGGCCCTTGTCAGTTTGCATTGGCTTTCCCTAGTTCTCATGTCAACTGCAATTGACAGAAATGCGACGCTGACGAAGACACCAGGAGCTTTTAAGAACCAAATGAGCACCCGGGAACGCTATATTAGTTGGCAGCCTGGATAGACACACGCATCATGCAACTATAAAAGAGAAACCAACACCAACTGTGAGTTTCACCAGGGAAAAAAATAAAGAAAATAACACTTGAGGTTGAATTATTAGTTCATTACGATAAAGTTGTTGTTGATCTTCGCTCACTCTGATTTTTTTTAGTATGGAAACACAAACATGATCAAGAGACGTAAAGCTATGTAGACATCCATTGCCGACATTGTAATGGAATGAAGCTCTCTATCTCTATTGCTCGGGTACTTTATACAAATTTTTGGATAGGCCACAGAGTTACTCATGATGCCCTGTATTTATTACGTAATAAAGTCTAGATTTTCTTGTTTATCTTTTTGCCCTTTCCTTTTAAATAGTGAATGAAAAAGAGAATGTATCACAAGCAGACCGAGGCAAATTCAAACAAAGTGAAAGTCAATTCAAATAAAAAATCACATTGATTTTCTAAAATTCAGTTCAAGTCGTTTTTCAAATTCCAAATTTAAGTTAATTCAATTCAAATTGTTTTCAGTTTTTTTCGATTAAACTCAATTCAATCCAAATTGTTTTCGAGCTATTTTCAAGTCAGGTCAAATTCAGAGTTAAATCAAATAAGGTGGACAACATGTGATGTAACAAGGAATTGCGGCTCGATAAAAGAGAGAACAAAGCAGTGCTGAACATTTTTTCAAGACCAACACATGTTCCATCCATCTGACGTTGTATAGCGTTGAAAATTACAAATTAAATTTTGAAGTATTTTTTTCTAAGTCAATTATTTTTTTCTAAGTCAATTTCTTCACATGTGATCATTTCTTAAGTCAATTCAATGCAATAAGAAATTGGCAGTGGACGATTTCAATTAAAATTGAATAGAAATGAATGATTGTAAGTCAAATTCAACTCAATGAGCCAATTTGGCCAGCTCTGATCACAAGATACGTTATAAGGAAAATGTATTCGGTGCTAAGCTGAGCGAAAAATTAACTGTACATCGGATAACGCGGAGGTCAAATTAAGCCTCACGAGTACGATTGATCTCCATTTAGCATTGAAAGGGATTTACCAATAAGTAACTATGCGAAAAGACGACTCGAAAATTTGAACGCTTCACTACGTTAGATTTATTGTAAGTAACACGATTTTAAGTCTCGACGTATTGCTGTTGTATGAGTAAAAAAGTTTAGGTAGGTTTCATATATTAATACAATAATTATCTCTATGAAAAGAAACCACGAAATATGTTCATTTTTCTGTCCAATTAGTATGTAATTATTCGTTACAAAATTTTGTTTGAAATCTGTAAAAGAAATTTTCGAAGTGCAGCTTCAATGGTACAAAAGTATCCTAGTAGCTATCTTCCTAATTTTCTATACAGAATAGTTCACATTTTAATTTTACACATAACATTTCTGATTTTATGTGTAGAATAGTTTTTCTCGTTCTACTAGAGAGTGAAAATCAGCGAAAAAACTAATTAATCTAAACAGATATGCCAAACTGTAATATCCATTGCGGATCCGTCAATTTTTACAATGGCTTCATGGCAAGTATACTTGCCATGAAGCCATTTCGTCGGGGCCTAGGACTATAGTCCTAGGCCCCGACGAAACAGCCCTTTTTATAGTGGTATACGCCATTGGCAAACAATGAAACTTCTCATTGCAAAAGCCTAGCTGCGGACCACGAACTTTCGACTGCCGTGGCGTTTGCATAGCGACTTTGGCCGGGCACCATTTCTTTATAAGAGTACTGTACAATATTTTGTTCGGGAAACGACCGAAGCAAACGGCCCTGTTGTAAATACACGGCAAGTTAGCGTGATCGGCGTCTCACCGCGAAGCGTTTCGCGATCAGGCCGCGTGGCCTCGCTCAGCTCCGGCGAGGGAAAACGTTCCATTTGGCCTCGCAGTTGGAACTCCCCGAGACGGCAACATTCATTGTTACTACTTACGAAAGTTTGAAGACAGACTTGTGCCGATTTCAACTTGAGGTGGACTTAGGTCCTATTTAAGACTTGTATTTAACGAAGACAAGGCTTGACAATGATGACAAGCTCATTTTGCGTTTTTTTTTAACTTTAACTTGATTAGAAAGCTAGCCGTTTGTAATGATTTGGAAAGGGCTTAAACAGAAAAGCTGATTTTTCAGGGCATTTGAAAGCTCTTTTTGGGATGTTCGACAGGGAAGGTTATTCCTTTCTCACTGTTTCCATTTCACGACAGCGTAACAATAAGAGATTATGAAAGCGGTTGTTTTTTTCCCCCGGCTTCTTTAAACGTTTCAGTGTACATTTTCTTAAAAAAGCTTCATATTTTCGACGCTGCAATGAATCACCGTCGAAATTCAATTCAGATTTGTTAGGCTGACCCTCTAATTTCATGACTGAATTAGAAGGCCGGCCTAAGCATTACATAAATTGGGTTCTCTTAATACAACAAACAGTCAACATTTGAGCTTGGCAAAACATGGGTGAGCCTTGCATAGACAACTATTTCTCTGTAAGAAAGGTAAAAACTTCTAAACTTTCCTATAGTCTTACTATCGATAGTTTTACTGTCTCATTTGCATTGCAAATATCTATACGAAAGCTTGACATGGATCAGACAAACCCACAAAATGGGCTGGAGATTGATTGAAGTATTTTTTTATTTATTTTTTGTCTGGGCATGATTTGGATATGGACTTGCATTTCTGGCGGTACCAACGCATGGACTTGGATTTCTCATAACAAAATGCAGTGGTCTTGGATTTACTTCAAGCTCATTTTGTGGGAGCTTAGGCACAAGTCAGCTCCAAGCCCACGACGCAAAAAACACGAGGGAAACATTCAGAGTTACCCAAGGTGCCGCGTGTTTTCGGGCAATAGTGTTTGCTGCTATCGATGTGAATGCTTTGGACGAGAATTACGTTATAGCTTACTAGGCCAATCTTGCAAAGTTGAGTAACAACCGCCACGGCGACTCTGTCTTTCCCTTTTTGTTAGAGCAAGAATAGCTCCTCGTCCATCAGATAAGACAAGAGGAACCATGTTTTCGGGATGGTAGCCAGCAGATTACCACTTTTCTCAAGTTTGTGGGGGCTGGCCACTTCAAAGCGAGAAGTGTTAAAGCGAGAATTGATAGTCTACTACATAGACTCCTTGACATGTTAGCCAACCAAACATGGATTTACACACGCATCTTTCTTTCGTGTGTTATCTCCAAGAATCCCCGAATTTATGTGTGGGAAAGTGGAGTAGTTAAGACCAGAAAATTGAGCAGAAAACAGCGAAAAGCTTGAACCAACACGGGAAAACGTAGACAGTATAGTTTGAGCAGGAAGTAAACGGATATGGAAACGGGCTCGGGCGCTAATTTGCGGCGGGTGTTCCGTTAACAAGGGGTCTACGACGATTAATGCTACAATACGAAACCCTCGGTTTCTGACCCTTATCCCCCTGGGGGTAAGAGCGATCTGTCCCGTAACATGGCTTCCAAACTTACATGTAATTAGAGTGAAAGAAATGACTGTGTAATGTGGACATTTTACTGGGTTATGACAGAGCCATAAATCCTGACTTGACTAAGAAGGGCAGGAACCCCCCAAAAATGGCTTTCAACAGTTTCTGTCGTTTGTCATCACTCGTTGGGAAAAATCAAGCAAAACTTTTTCTTTTCTTTCTTTCTTTTTTTTCGAAAAAAAAAGATCCTTTGCTCTCACACACTCCCAAAGTTTACGACCCTTCGACTGGGAGGTTACAAGTTTAAACGTGTCCGCTAAAAGGCTTTGTCTACGTCGCGAACATTTTGCCCAAGCCGTTTAGTGCGGCGGCGGCGTCGCGCTTTTCTCACTGGGAGTTTTTATAGGGAGAAGACCGTCGCGACGTCCAGGCGCCGTTCAGGGCTTTTCGCGTGATGGCGGCGGAGAAGGGGGCGCGCTGGGGGATGGCTACCGAGGTTAAGGGGCCAAGTCAGGTCACAAAGGCAGACCGCCCTGCATGCGGCCACATTGCGAAATCTGACCTTGCGTCCGTCCCTTCTAGACGTGTGCATAATTAACGGCCACGAGAGACCGAATGAAAGCTTACACAAACCCAAGAGGCTCAGTTCACTGCTTATTTTGAGCACACCCAGGATGAATTAAAGGCAAAAATAACTCCATTGACAGCCGTTAAGGCCGCTGCATATTCTATTGCTGGAGTGAGTTAAAAATCACGGGAAATGTTTCGAAAAGCATGGTTATGATCGAAAATAGAGTACAAATCAAGGTTTCATAACACGTTTCGCGTAAGTTGGTCTTTTTCAACACTAAGTCCAAAATATAATCGAAAAATACAATACTTAAAAGGTCCAACTTACTTACCAAAGGTATAATGATTTGTTACACCTCGTCTTTGACGCTAGAAACAAACAAAAAATCCGTTTGAACTAATTTGGAACTACGCAATTCGCGAGAAATACACTAACTTATTCAGAGTCCACCTTTGATGCCTCTTTTTTTACGGTGCACTTGAGTTTCAAGTTGACGATCAACTGAATCTTTTCTAGTGTGATCTAAAGTAACATTGCAACTCCTGCCTAAGAGCTTTCCACCATCAGCATGTCAAATTTCGTTAGGATACTATTTAGCTCGATTCTGGCAGGATATATTCGCGGAGTGCTTCTTTGAAAATACAGTCCAACCCGCTTAATTGAGTAGGCTCGGGACCGGACGAATATTAGTAAAAAATCCGGTTTTGCTTACATAGCATGATAAAAAATAGGTACAGTGCAACCAACTAAACTGAATATCGCTAATTTGAATAAACCGCATAACGGAATAAAAAGTTGACGGTTCCGTTTTAAGTCCACTTAATTCAATGTTAACCGAAACCTTTTAATTGAAAAAAGGATAATTTAATAAAACCGCTTAATTGCAAAGCTTTCTAAAGCCCCGCTGCATATCTTACAATGCTAAATACATCGTTTATTTAACACGGATCTGGCAAAAAAAACTTTTGACACCAGAAAGCCACAATATTCCACGAAACGCTCGAAAGGGCTTCTGCACCTAAGGCTGTGTTTCCACTGCCAACTCAATACCGGAGTAGGGCTTGTAAACTCGCGTCCCAATAGGCGTCAGTACTCAAGGTTCATGGATACAAGGTTGGCTCAATAGGAGGTGCATGTCGGATTAAGCCATTCAGCTCCGCCTGAAAATGACGTAGCTCATTTACTCTGAACGCGCCGTTTTTGAACACACGGAGCTTCTGGAGGCCTAGACCTTACTGAAAAGGGAATGCTTTTCTACTTCTGACGTTACACATTGCTTATCTAAACTGTAATGTTGTTCAACAATACATTTCAATTAAAATACTGAGTAATTATTTATTTCTGTATATTTATGTAGTATGAGATCCTTAAGAAGGATGCTGCGCTTTCGGTTTCATAAAAGCAGTTTCATTTTTAGGCGCCCATGTTCTTTTATGTTTTAATATTAGTATTAATTGGTTTTGCTTTCGTTACGTTTAAATGCCTTTATCATCGTCCATCACGAGTTTTCTACTGTCAGGATTTAGTATGGTTTCTTTCATCTGGATAGTACGTAACAGTGTTGTGTAGTTATTGCAAGTAATGGTAATTTGTAATGCCAATTACTTTTCTTAAAGCAACTGTAATGTACTCGTTACATTTTTCGCTCAGTTAAAATGTAATATAATGTACTCATTACATTTTACTTTATCGAAAATTGTAATGTAATTTACTAATAAATAAAAAAAGGCCAAATAACGTTACAATTACAATTACTTTGGTCTCTTAGAAGAAAAGTAGAAAACGTGTAAAGAAAGGGGGAAGGGAAGAAGTTGTGCTTTGGAACTTCGCTGCTTTAGATCGACTAAATGGTGTTGTGAAGGGAGGGGGGGGGTGACGGGTGGGCCAAGAGAATTTTTTGCAAGTAGTGAGCTACGGAAAGGCAAACCTTATCGTTGACCTCTGTTTCAGCTGCGTTATTCTTTCTTTACCCGTTTCTTCACGTAGGGAAGGGGAGACAGTTTTGTTAGGGGTTGAAGAAAAGAATACGCAAAACTTAGTATTTTCGGATGTCTTACCCAAACCAGACGTGTGTTGGTAACAAGTAACATTGTGAACGAAAGGTATAAGCATTAAAATATAGTTAAAAATTAAGAAAATTGGAATAGTTTTCAACGTAAAAAAACACACTTGTTGCGAAAGTATGGCAAAGTAATGCATTACTTTACAAATGTAATTGTAATATGACGATTATTTTCGTTAATCAAGTGTAATTGTAACGTAATAGTAAACTTTATATAAAAAGTAATTGTAATGTACTAATATTCATTTTTTGAAAAATTACACAACACTGGTACGTAATATAATTAGTTAAATATTGGGTGGCACACGAACTTCGAAATAAATGTCCCGAACTGACGTGTCCCTCATTCTTACGCTACCCCGTCACGGGCCAAAACGTTATCTTTTGGAGGTTTAATAGAACCTTCTCAAGAATGGGCCGAAGCAGAGGCAAAATTTAAAACACATTTTCGGAATACGCATGGCGTAAATGTGAGCTGAATGAAGTAAATGTCGTAAATGTTTCGTTCGCGTAAGAATCTTATTTGGAATCAAATGGTGCGATATGCGTATCAACCCAAAATAAAAATGTACGTTTAAGGGTTTATCCAATTTAAAAGGGTCAACTCCGACAAGTGAAGGGAGGAAGAAATTAAGAAAAATAAATAAAAGAATAAATTAGTACGAAACTTTTATAAACGAACTAAACGACGTATTCATAAGCTCTTTTATGGAACTAAATATTTAAAAGTTATTAATTCTGGATGACTTATACGAAACTTTTATAAACGAAAAGCGAATGGTGTATTAATAAGCTCTTTTATGGAACTAAATATAGTTCTAGAAAGTATTAATTCAGGATTACTTATACGGATCAAGATAAACGTGGATATATACTGTACGTGGGGTATGCCCTGAACAAACTATTCGTATTCTCCCTCCTTTTTGACGGCCGTGCGCGCTGATTGGTATAAATGACATACGTCACAGGAGAAAGCAAGCACCGTAAACCCCGCCTATTGAGCCAACCTTGTATCCATGAACCTTGGTCAGTACTACTCAATTGAGTTGAAGTTGAAATCGAAAATAACTTGCAATTGAGGACTATGAATCGTTGTATTGCACGTACTTGTGCAATATAATATTGTAAACAAAAACAAAGTATTTAAGCATTGTAACTTTGGCTGAAAATTAATCTTGCAAAACGCAAAAATTCCGTTATAATGCCGCACAGACAACTTTACTTTTTACTGCTCAGTGAAAATCTAGAGTAAAAACTAAATTAATGTGAAAGCTGAAAGGATGATTGTGTGTGGCAATGACATATCTAGTATGTATAAAATATATATTTTACTTGAAATGAACTATTTATGAACGTAAATTCGCATACGCTTCAACAATGACTTGAAGTCATGTTTCGTAATGCACAGTTGCAATAAGAAAGAGTGACAGAGACATGTGGATTAATTGAAATTAAATTTTGCATGTGGTTCGGGTCCCCACCTTTGGGGAGATCTACTTTGGAAAGCAGTTTACAGTGATCCTAGGGACTACAAGGAAAGGCACCAGGGGTTGTAAAAAAATAACTACAGTAAGCCTAGAGATGTCGGTGGAGGTAAATTTCAAGATATTACTGGAAGCACTGTTTCGAATCTTTTCTTCTTTGATTTAACAGGATCTGAGAATTGTGGATCATTTGACCAGTTTCACGGATGGGATCCGAAGTAGTGAGACAAACTTCCCATAAAATTAAATTCGGAATTAAAAAGATTCAGTCTTTCAACAAAAGTGAAAGAAGAAATAAAAAAATCAACTTTCAATTTGTTGAGATGGCCGGAAAGCGCAATCGTTTGATCACTTGCATCCGATTTGATAGCTACGGGAGAAACCTCGTCTGATCCTCGTGATTTAAAGGAGATGTTCTATGATAGAACATCTCCTTTGAAAAATTCTTTTGATAAAACTTCGATCCGATATAATTAGGTCATTATAAGACGTCTGAGCTCATCGAATCATTGTGTTTTTAATATCCAAAAGACTGAATCGACCTTCTAGCGCTCGATTTGCAATGTCACGTTCTGTTTCTATCCAGACACACTACATAACTTAGTACTGTAAAACTATTCTCCTACCTGCTTAAAATATGAAGCCACGCGGGCTTGTGACGTTCAATTTTCCAAGATGGCAAACATTGACAACAAATAAGATTCCGGCTCGGTCGATCTACTTTAAGGTTATAGTCAAAATGTTAGTTCTGTAGCAAAGCGAAATATTGTATAATTGATTCCTGCTGTTATGACCTGCCCTGGATGCCCGAATCGCGCTGGCGTTCAACAATAATTTCCATCCGTGCTACCGTGTCATGTGCCGCTATATTTGTATGACGGGTAACGAAACCGTTCGAACGTTTCCCATATCCAACTTAATGTTAACAAAATAAAGCATCGTGAACTTTAGAACTTTTTTCCCAGCTATCTCGTAAGATAAAATTCACATCATATGATCAATGCAATGGCGTGTGTACTGTACAGTACATTTTCCAGAATCAGAAACGGCAGGAATGGGGACAGGCAATTGGTGTGCGACGTAAAGCTTTAAGTTGCGTTTCTTGCCAGTAGATGGCGAATATGCTACCTCATACACTCTGAGATGGCGTTTGTGCTCGAAAATGAAATTCGAATGTGTGCAAAATAAAACTAGGATACCATAATTCTCAGGAACAGTGTAGGATAAATTTAATTAAAATGGAACAAACAATGCGACCACAAGAATCTGAAAATCTTGGTCAAATGGTAGTTGCCTACAAAAACCAGGTACATAGTTATTTGTTTCAGAAATTGAAGCTAAAAACTGACACAAATTAAGGACGAAAATGATTCAACATTACTAGATCAAAGAAATAGAGAGCATATTGCCGTTTACCACAGGCAAGCAACGCGTGGAGCTCGAAAGCCTCCTTCGTAGTATGTATGAGTTCATTCAACTCAGTGATAACCACGATGCAGATGAAAAAAACCCCAACCGATACAAAGAGTCAAAATCAGCTGCACCTAGCGCAAGTGTATCCCCATCTGTGTCCTCAATTGGTTCCGACGAACTGAAGAAAATAGCTGTAATTGTAAACCTAACAGTTTTTATCAAAAATTAATATTTTGTATTTTAATTTTAAAGGAACAATGGGAAGGAAAAAATTGCCGAGCGCCGTTTCAGCAATTGTCCGGTTCTGTATCCTATCACAACGCCGTTGTCGTCCACATCGAGCCAAATCTTGATCCCGAGGGGGATATACTCGTATGGAAATCATTTAGAAAATTTTCTCGCGCTGCATTTACAAGAAGTTGCTTTTTCCAGGTCCAAGTGGCATTTTCTAATCCCACTACCGCCAAAATGCGTCCTTGTTCCTTTTACATGAATGGGACGTGCAGATTTTCCGATATGAAATGTCGGTACTCTCACGGACATATAGTCAAACTCAGTTCTCTGAAGGAATATGTGTAATCAACACAATTGAATGCTTGCAAACCTTGTAATATTATTTATTTATTATTTTTCATGTAGCGAGCCTGATTTCAGACTTATTCGTGTTGAGACACGAGTTCTGGCCAAGTCACCGAAAGACGAGCTTTGGTATCCTGGCGTCGTTTCAAATGAGTTGGAAAACCATATATTCACAATCGCACTTGATGACTCTCTGACGTCATTGGAACTCCCTTTGCAGTTTCTTCTTCCCGTTGAAAGTATATGCGTATTTAATCTATATTCTGGTCACAGTCCCTATTTTAATAGAAGATGTGGATGAACCAGACGCTGATACAGATGATAACACCGCAGTGGTCGGCACAGAACACCAATTAGGCACCTTGGAGCAAGTGGGGTGGTCCTACGCCACGGCCCTTAGCAATCTTCCTCTCGGAGAATGGGAGAAACACACTAAAGTACGCTATCATTTTGTTCTTACGAAAATGTATTAAACACAATATAAAAATAAATATAAAAAATCAATGCGATAAAATATGAATACAATAAAATATAAATACAATATACAATAATTTAAATAAAAAATATAAATCAAAACAAGGAAATATAATAAATACAAAAAATAAAACAAATATTGTACAAGAAAAAATAATGAATAAAGGAAAATACAATAGATATAAACTACGGATAAGAAAGAAAATGGTTCTTTTCAGGGCATTGGTTCGAAGTTAATGGCGAACATGGGGTACAGGATTGGTCAAGGATTAGGAAAGGGAGGTCAAGGGCGCCTGAACCCTGTGGATGCCGTTGTTCTGCCCGCGGGACGGTCGCTGGACCATTGCATGGAATTGAAAGAGCAGGCGATGGACCAAGATTTGCTCAAAGTGGAGAAGCGACTGGAACGGGCGAAAGCTAAAGAAGAGCGTCGGTTGCAGCAAATGAGTGAACGGGCCCCTGAAAAGCCGTCCAGTTCTATTTTTGATTTCATGAATAGCACTTTAGCGGCAGTTAACCCTAAGCCTTCCACTTCCGCCGAACCTACCAAGTCTAAGAACATCAAATCACTGTCGACGGAAAGGCTGAACTTGCAAGGCTTTCAGCTGGCTGAAACCATCCGGAAAACGGAGAAGGACTTGGCTCATTTGCGAACCTCACTGCAGCGGCAGCAAAATCGCGGGGACACCCAGCTGGTACAACAAACCCGGAAGAAAATCGAAAACAAGCAGCGTGAATTGAGCAAGCTTAAGGCGAAAGAAAATTCCGTTTCGAAAGAACAAGATTTGCGAAAAAACAGTCGCAAACTAAGCATTTTTTGAAATGGCGTCATGTGTTTTGTACAGATAATATGAAAATATAACTTTATCCTCGTGTGCTACTTTAACGAACCTTTAATATCTGCACTGTTGAAGAAGAAACGAAACAAAGCAAAATATGACCTTTTCAAAAGGTACGCTGGACAGTTAGGTGGGGTTTTAAGCACCCCATGCAAAATTATCCCCTTCTCCTGTACAGAAATCCTGGGTACGCCCTACACGATTTTAAGTAAGAAGAAAGTGAAGAAGCAGAACTTGTTGGCATGCCTGGATCGCTTGTCTAAAAATTTACTGTGTACATTTACTGGATTACTGGATTCACTTTGTGGAGTATATGAAGCGTGTGTGCAGAAATCTTTTGTTTACTCTAATAACTTCATGAATGATTGGGCTTGAAGTTAATCATAGTGTTTCTCTTCAGTTTTTTTATTATTTTACCGGTGATAATTCAACTTGCGATAAACGTTTTTGGTGAAGGAAAAATCGGTGGCAAAATGGAAGAATGAATCTTTGCGTACCCAAGGAGCTGAGAAAGAAAACAAGGGCAAAACTTGCATATAGTGTTCAGCACTTGTCTGCTCTTCAAGTTAGATGCTTCGTATGTTTCGTTTATCTTACCGTCTTTATTTATCGTGCGTAACGTTACCGCAAGTAATATCTCCCCGCGCATTTTTTGTAAAAAAAATCCACAGATTCAGTTGCTCGTTCATGAGATAAGTCCAGACTTTACAAAACTAGAAATAAAACATGATCTGCTAAACAGACACGGTTACGTAAATTTCGGTTTGGTGCCGACTTATTGTCATAAGGCTAAGTTTTGCCTCAAGGATAAATAACAAGAGGAACTGTGTGAATATCTTTGTCTATATTTTCAAGATTTTAAAAAAATATTCTGACAGTAAAGATTTTGCTTAAATATGGCAATGATATACTTTGGAAAAAAAATCGCCAGTAAATTTTATTCACTCAATGAACTTCATTGTCTTTTTTGAAGGACACGACCTCTATTCGCAAAATATGTTTTACGTGGTTTAACAACATCCCCACACAAAAACTTTGTTAGCGTAAACTGATCAACACCTTCACATAATCGATTGTGAAAATAAAAAATCAAACAATTCGTCCAGTTTTTATAGTAATTTACCGATTGCCCAATACTGTCATCCTGAGAAAACTTAACGTCCCTAGCTTTGAGCCCGGGTAACGTTATTTTTCGACAGGCAGGAAAGCCGCTACCGATTTGGTTGTACAATCGTTAAGTAACATAATTATGAAGAAAAATGGCGATTATAAATTTTGGCACAAAAGAAACGAAAGCTTAAGACGACAGTGTTTCGCAATGCGACACAGTTTGTCTTAAAAAAAGGCACAATGACAAAAAAACGTTTCAGGATTTTAACGTCATGGAGCCGAATGGAATTAAAAATGACACTTTTGGCTTTTAGTTGACGTAAGAACTAACCACACTACGAATAATGCCAATGCACTGCTTCAATTCATTTTCCGTAATGACCAAGGGTGGAGCAAAGCGAATTATATCGCCATGAGTCTGTTTGGCCAGCAAACCCTGTTTTCTTAACTGCAAACACATATCCCAGGCGTCGAATTCTGAAAGAAAAGCAAGGCGACATCCTTTATAATAGATTTTCTATATACAATCTCTCTTTCCTGGCCGTCTTATTAGGATGACATCGTATGATCTACAGGGTTTATTCCAAAGTAGGATTGTGGATTCCGCTGGTAGGAACGCTAGCCTAAAAGCCGCCATTGTTCGAGCTTGTAACTCACTGGGTATTCCAGTGACACCGGTAAGCATCCACGAGGATACGAACGGCGGCTTCTTCACTAGCGCAACTGTCAGCGCAATCAGGAACCCTACTTTGGAATAAGCCCCATTCGCGGGAAAATTATTCAACATCCTCTGGCGACCTTCGCGCTCACAAGGGTACGCCAGAAATACAGTATGTTTACTCAGCAAAATTGACCAATTGTCTAATACCATCTTGCAAGTCTTGAACGTCCGCTGACTTGACGCATGGTCTAGCCGTTTCAGTTGACATATGGACAATGGGTTCGAAACGCGAGAAGATATATCATAGCTGTCCGAAGTTGGTGACTTTCAATGTTTCCAAGATGGGAAAAGGCAACTGGTGAATACTGTTTGTGACATCATTAATATGGAAAAAGAAGAAGACTTGGCGATTTCAATGTGCTAAGAGGCCGCAAAGGACAACAGGTCCACGTTACCTGGATTGATAACTATCGCATTGAAAAGTCCTTTGCCGCATGCCAGTTTCACTACTCTTGAATCCAATTGAGCCAGTTCTCCTCTTAAGATTTTCCTCAACCGCTCGGCGTTGTCTGCTAATCTTTCTTCTTCCAACACTTGCAGCGCCGCCATGGCCACTTTGCACGCCAAAGGATTCCCGCCATAAGTAGAGCCAGGTTCCCCAGGCATTACGTTATCATTTGCCATCACAGCTGACACCTAAGAGAAACTTTTAGCATTGAAATCTGTTTTTCATATTTTTTATGAATTTTATCTACGTATTTATTTATCGCTTACAGGTAAAACACCACCTGATAAAGCCTTGCCGAGGACTAAAATATCAGGTTTCACACCTTCGTGATCGACCGCGAGGCGTTTGCCTGTCCTTCCTAAGCCAGTTTGGACCTCGTTGGCGATCCAAAGGACTCCGTATTTGGTGCACAACTCGCGTACGTTCCTCAGATAACCATCTTTCGGCACAACGGCACCCGCTTCACCTTGTATCGGCTCCACCATAAAAGCACACACGTTAGGCTCCTGTAGTGCCTTCTCCAGCGCGGCTACGTCGTCGTAAGGGACGATCCCGAAACCGGGCATGTATGGTCCAAAGCCGCGGTAAGCGGTCGGGTCGATGGAGCTCGAAATAGCTGCCAAAGTCCGGCCCCAGTAATTGCCTTCCGCGAAAATAATTTTTGCTTGATTGTCGGGGATACCTTTGCGTTTATATCCCCATTTTCTAGCTAATTTGCACGCGGTTTCGCCGCCTTCTACGCCTATGTAAAACAACATTGACTTGATTGTAAAATATTGTATTTATTTTTTGGTGTAAAGTCGACTAAGAACCTGTGTTCGTAGGAAGCACTTTGTCGTAGCCAAAGAGCTTAGTAACATACTCCTCGTATTCTCCCAGGCATTCAGAGTGAAAGGCGCGGGAAGTCAATGTCAGAGTGTCTGCTTGTTTTTTCAGCGCTTCAATGATGCGCGGATGACAATGGCCTTGGTTAACTGCGGAGTATGCGCTGAGGAAATCGAAGTATTCGCGACCCTCTACGTCCCATACTTTTTTCCTATTTACAATATTCTATGTTCGCATTTCAAGAGTTCATTTTGTATATTGATTTTCACTCATTTTTCATTCATTCAACTAACATTCATTATTTTTAATGAAACTTTTATAAATATTATACAGTGGAAACCGATTAAGACGAAAAATCGGTTAAGAAACACTCAGGTCCAGACAAAATCCTATCTCGTTACATACGTTTTTCTCCTCTTAAGACGAAACAAAATATCGGTAAGACGAAAAATACGGTACGTCTCGGAAGACGGACAAGTAACTTCTTCCCGACTTAAACGCTTCGAATTACCCTCTCTGTATTCAAAATGTGAAAATGGAGCTTCTTAAGACAGTGGATGAAAATCCCAGATCGATACTCGACATATGTAAAGAGTTCTGTATCGCTAACCACGTTGTCAGTAATGGTAAAGTACAGAGGCGCAATTATAGCAATATCAATGAGCGAAGTATGTCCAAAGCCAGACAGGAAAAGAATGAGGAAGGCCAAACACGAAGATTTGGAGGCTGCATTGCTTGTTGGGTTTAACAAACTAGGTCACAAAATGCTCCCGTATCAGAACTTGTATAATAGAGAAGCTAGTGTGTATGCAACGCAAATAGGAGTTGAATTCACTGCGAATTCAGTTTGGCTGGAGCGCTTCAAGAAAAGAAACTGCATAGCATTTAAAAATGTGAAGATAGTGACGTTGATGATGATGTCGATTTTCCACTTCCTGTACCCACTACATCAGAATTGCGACAGTATTCAACTATATGCTTTATGTAGTTTTAACGCTCAAACGGCAAAATGA
Organism: Triops cancriformis; assembly: GCA_020615345.1. NCBI lineage: Eukaryota > Metazoa > Arthropoda > Branchiopoda > Notostraca > Triopsidae > Triops > Triops cancriformis. The sequence goes on from JAHZNP010000604.1 coordinate 39,404, forward strand.
GTCAAAAAATTGACGACATAGACGAATATGTGGACAACATGGTAATTAAAAAGACGGCGCAAAAGAAAATTTCCGACTTCTTTACACAATACTTAATCTGTTTGATGAATTTATGGATACGTATGTTAAATGTTAATAAACGGAAATCCAAACGTAATTATATCTTATAACGTAATAAACTGCCAACGGTGTAGACTTGAACACCGTCGGTTATCACGACTTTTAAGTGTTTTTTTCGCATGGTACGTTTAAGACGAAAAAAATTTCCGGTCTCTTCGATTTCGTCTTAACCAGTTTTCACTATGTTACTTTTAATTATCGTTAATTTAATTCATATTACCTTTCGTGCTTTTAACCTTATTTTTATACTTTTACATTATTATTTTACATAAATTTTTATATTAGTTTTTATATTATTACTTTTATTCTGTAATTTGTACGTAATTTTTAGTTTTCATGAAGGTTTATGATAGAAGGACTGGTTTCTTTTGCTTTACCTTTGCCTTTGCACAAAGCAACTGGAATGGGATGATAATCGTGCGCTCCATAGCGCGATTCCCGTTCGAAGATCACTCTCGACTTCGGTCCTAAGCCAGCGAATCCGGAGGCTTGTCGCGGATCGGCTGCCGCTGCAGCCACTTCGGCTGCCATACGTCGCACAAAGTTCCATCGTCTCAAGTTGCGGAGAAGGAAACGCGATTTGGAAGTATTCATAATTAAAGTGACTTTAATGCCGACTCTTGTCAGAAATACGTCAAAAAGAGATCCTTCACGGCGTGCTTCACTGGTTTCACCGGGTTTTGGCTTTATAACGTGGGAATTCTACTGTTATAAGCAAAAACAAACAATACGGATTTATTACGTTTTATTGCATTAGTATATATTCAGTTTATTGCATTTATACATAATTGTGCCATTTAGAATTGTGTTCTTAACCAGAGCTAAAAGTAGCTCGTTTTTCAACGAGCGCGCTCGCGCGCTCGTTTCAAATTAGTGCTCACGCTCGCGCTCGAAATTTTTAAAAAAGAGCGGTTCGCGCTCGCGCTCCCGCTCTTTTGAATTGTTTCGGTTTGCTAGAAAAATTTTTGTTTTACTTCTCAATTTTTGCTTCTCAATTTTTGCTTCTCAATTTTTTCTTTGAGTTATATTTAACTCTCACTATGATTTTAAAACTTCTACCTTATTTTACTATACATTTATTTTTACCTATAAGTGCTATTTTTCATACATTTTAGCGGTAGTTCGGCCATGACCCTCAGATCCTTCACTGAACCTATTTTTAACTAAATAATTTAAGGAAACCAAAAGAAAACTAATTAATCATAATCTTGTTATCTTATTTAAAGAAAATTTAATGTTCTTTGACAATGACACGTATAAGGAGAATTTGCGAAAGTCAATGGAAGGGCCAGGTTATTTGAGCGAAGGTAATCCGTTTCGTACAGCAGCATTACGATACAAAGGCCACGATGGAGCCAACCTGCTTAAGGCCCATTTACATTGAGATTTCGAAAACGCTGACAACGATTATTCCGAAACGAATGGTAAAGCCCTGCTAGATTTTTTACGTAAAGTACCGACTTTTAACTCTAGGTGGCGCTGCTAAACGAGCGTGCGCTCTTTCGGTTTGCGCTCGCGCTCGCAAATTTTAGAAACGAGCAATCGCGCTCATCGCTCGCAAAATTTCGAGCGCGCTCGTTTTAGCTCTGTTCTTAACAACTATTTCATACGAATGAACAAACAAATTATGAGTTTAGGTTTTCAAGTCTGAGCTTGCGCTACAACCTGTTCTCTTCCGGATAATTATAATATAGTAAGACAAAACTGCTTTTGACGATTCTGCGTTTAACATTCAGTGTTTCTCAGAAAGTTACTAACAATGCGTTTAACACAAATGTTATAAAATTTTCCAAAAATATGCAACAATTATTGTAGAATTGTTAACGCAGTCTAGAACCTTATCAGTCTAAAAGAGAAAGGATATGAAGTGGCTTTAGAAAGGTTTCATTCGTACTAAGGAAGCGTTTGTGCAATCCTATAGCACGTTTGTTTGCAAACAAATGACTGTGGGCGGGCTTTCCAACCTCTTCCACGTTCAACTGGGCTGCACGACCACAGTTGGGCAGAAAGCGTTTTTTGAATGAGGCGCTTTGCAAAGAACTTTTCCGGTACACGCCAAAATACCCGTATTCTAATACCGAGTTGACGCCGAAAATGAGCGTCTACCGAAACGACAAACTCGTTCTTGTCGCCAAAATATGCCTAATGAGTAATCAGCCTTGAGAGGCTTAATTAGATCTCTGTGATTTGGCAAGGACAGTTATTTTGCTCATTACTGTGCAATAGAGCGAAAAAAAAGCCGACTGGAGACAGCGCGCTTATAATAGGGCGTATGCCAGTCTTAGTACATAGTTCCGCCCGGTAGACAGAGCCGCCATTGTTCGAACCACTGTTTACACTAAGCACTGTCAACAGTATACGACCGTCGTTCTTATTTTCATACTTTCTTTGATTTTGATTTTTGTAAATAAGTAAGGGTGACACATGAAAAAACTGCTTTTTTGAGCTTTAAAAGTCTTAATTAACGCAAAATACATTTTGGTGTAAATTTTCTAGCGTAATACACGCGAAGACAACCTAAATTTTCATATGTCGAAAACATTTCGGGGTTGGGGTTCGAACCCCACCCCCTAAATACGCCCCTGCCTCTGTGACATAAAAAAATTCGGTTGCAATAATGAATTTAATTAAAATAAACCTTGTAGAATGTCCAAAGCAAGCCCTACTTTTCTGTTTATTTACTCTTGAATTACATAAAAGTTAGCGTTACGTCACGAAACTTCTCAATCGTCTTAGTAAGTACAAACGTATAATTTAAGCCATATTAGCAAAAGTCCTGTTCCAAAGATCGTTTCCTGTACGTTTGCTAGAATGGAAAAAAGGAAGCGGGTTTTGCTAGAATGGAAAAAAGAAAGCGGGGCGGCAAACGGTATGGGTTGACCTAAACCGAAGCAAGCATGGTTGGTTAGGGTAGGTTGCCCGGAACAGGTGGACTCGACGGCTAGCTGTGCTCATTTTTTTTACACTTGAATAGTTTTTCTTCAAATTACGGTAGTTAAAATATTGTCGTTTGGCAAAACTTCATTCCATACTATAAAGAATTATCTAGTGTCCATTAGCAACCCCAATCTATTTAAAACACAAGAAATAGCAGTTTGTTTCAGAATAGGGCACAAAGAAGATTACTGCAGTTCTCAACAAAACGAAATCGCAGAACGAAAGTTTGTTAATGGAGTGTTACGGGTATTTTGAAAAAAATATGCACTTGACATCCGGATTATGACTACAGACATAAAAGCAAATAAAATGAACGGTTTAAGACTGAGAATAAAGAACATTTTTTTCCATAGTAAGCTATTGTGTAAAGCAGAATTCGAAGTCCACTCCAAAATTTGTTATTTGCGGAAGATAATTTACGCTATGATTTTGGTACTTTAAGGAAAGAAATGCTCTTGAACTGCTAATTACATAGCATAGCAGGTTTTTTTCTTTAAAAGAGTCTTCGGAAGTTGAGCAAATACATCTTCGCTGTAGCAAACAATTATTGTAGAATTGTCAACGCAGTCCACTTCCTTATCAGTCTAAAAGAGAAAAGATATGAAGTGGCTTTTGAAAGGTTTCATTCATACTAAGAAAGCGTTGTTGAGCAATCTATGATATCGGACAAGGGCATCAATTTGGTCTGTACGGGTTACAAAAAGACATCCATAATGTTCCACGCAGTTACTAAATTGAGCATATTGCAGATATTGAAGTAAGCATCTTGAGGCTAATGGCCTTGAATGAACCGCCACCTTTGTAAATCTGAAAGCGCTCGTCATTTAAAACAGCTTAAAATAAATCTGAAAGCGCTCGTCATTTAAAACAGTTTAAAAGATACTGGAACTAGGAACCGCCGACTTTCCTATGAAATCTTATTTATACCGTATTGGAAAAACTCAGGACATGACATGCACATGTAATAACTATTCCAAACAGAACCTTATTACCTATTCTTTCACTGTTGACTTTTAACAAAGAGCATTACTACCAAGAGACAGGGCCGTCTTAACACACTATTCGCTTCTGTGCATGTATTATTGAGTGCAATCCAAATACAGTTATATCCATATTCAGTAACATCTAATTCACTTCCCTGTGCACGTATTATTGATTGAAGTCCGAATATAGTTACATCCAAATTTTGTAAAAATTTATTCTAGCGATAATTTCCAATTGAGGGCCCAATTTCAAACTTGGCCCAGGGGCCCACGGGGGTGTTTAGACGGCCCTGCTAGAAATACCAATTGAGTAAAAACAACACTATATCCTTATGTGCTTGTATTAAGGCCCCGGTATACACAAACCTCTTATAGACGAATAACACGGGGAGCTCTAAAAAAGGCTTCTGCGTAATGCTTTAGTAGGGGAGACTGGGGCACGTCGGGCACTTTTTTGGTCTCGAGGACCCAGAAGACATTATATTAATGATGCGAAAATAATTTTGTGCTTTAAAGTAACATTGCCATCCTAGTTATCGTGTGATTTTTTTGGCGAGTTAACTCAAGCCATTATTTTTACAATTTAATTTCTACCAGAGCCTGTCAAATTGACCAACGTGCCCCAACCATGGGGTAGGTTAGGCAATGATGGAATTCCTTCACGGTTTGCAAAAATTTTGCGTTTTGCCAACAACCCTAATCACACAGACCGAAAACAAGTATGACGTAAAAAAATAACTAAAACGAAGCACTGGTTTATTATAAAATGCAATTCAATCACAAGCAATTTAGGGAGGCAATGAAACGCTATTGCAAGCAACCGGGCCATGGCTCATCTTATTTTTCGCTCCTCAAAAGAGTGTAAGAATCATGCTAACAATAAGGACCATACTAGTCTAAAAAAAATCGACCCGAAATCGAAAAAATGTCACCCATGCTTGATCCCATTGTCCGACCTGCCCCACTTTTTTCTGCCCGGCCTGCCCCGGCGACGGTCACTGAACAAAAATGGTGACATGTAATTAATCGCTTACTTGAATGTATCAAACTTGATCTTGTTTTAAAGGCAAACGAGTCACCTATCTTCACAAAAAGTTCTAAGTAGATAGCTTACCAAACACCGCTCTTAAAAGAAAAAATCTCTGTTCCCAAAAGTTTGGAAAACACACCGGAAAAAACAAACAACGATAACTTTTAGTAGAAGTTGACGAGTACATTCATTCTTTCTCAGTTGTTGTGTTTGTGTAAAACGAACATTACGTGAATTTATTGGATTTTTATTTCAAAACATGGATCAGATATGTAAAATTGTCCAACCTACCCCCTGTCCAAAGTGCCCTGGTCTCCCCTATATTTCAAATCAATGCTTGCAGTAAAGTTGATTTAATTAATATCTAGTGCCTATGTTTGAGATCTTTTGAAAATACGTTTTTATTAAATTTAAAAACTCTAGGTGAATTTTTGCAAATTTTGAAATACTGAAAAAAATAAAATCTGGGTAACAGGAGCACTAGGTATCTTCCCCCAAAATTTTTTGGTGAAAATACGATTCAAATCGGACGAGTAGTTATTACGAAATCATTGCTTAAAATTTGGTAATTCTAGTAATGAGATCGTAAAACCTACTTGTCCAATTTGAATCGTATTTTTACCCAAAAATGTGGAAAGTCAGCTATGTGCTCTTGTCAGCTATTTTTTTTAGTATTTCAAAATTTTCAAAAATTGACCTACAGTTTTTAAATTTAATAAAAACATATTTTCAAAAGATCTCGAACACGGGCACTAGATATCAATCAAAACAACTTTACCGCAAGCATTGATTTGAAATATACTAAAGCATTACGCATGCCTTTTTTAGAGTTCCCCGTGTTATTCCTCCATAAGAGGTTTGTGTATACCGGGGCCTTAAAGAGCGTATGTCAATAAATAATACTGTACAAAAGAAGCTGCAAACAAAATAAACATAAAACTTATCTTTTGTTGAAATACCTGAACGTTTGTCAGAAAGTTTGAGATCATGGCTATGTATTAATACAAGATATAGCAATGAGCGTAGCTCACTCTATTTAATACAGTTATATACTGGGAAAAAACTTACTTTTGCTATCTTTTCGAGAAACAGTCTGTAATTCATTAGTTCGTTTGCACTTCCAATCTGGACTCAAATTGTTTCACCAATCGTCCAAAATATTTTAATTATCCTCTTTAGATTTTGGGATAACACTTGGATAAACAGAAATCTTTTGTGCAATAGACACTTGGTTTTATTTTTTTTCCAATAAGGACGGCACTTCAACTCGCTACGGCACTTCAACGGTGAAGTTGTGCACTTCTTGTTAGAGATCTTTATCCTATTCTTTCTACTACATAACTGATTGGAGATCGTGAAATACAGAAGTGAAATTCGAGACTGTGAAAGGTGACAGGTTTGTTTCTGTTTTGAATGCGCTTAAATAAGAAATTTTCTCGGAGTTCATCGGCCTCTTGTTTTTAGATATTTTTGGTAAGCGGTCCTTACTTCGTTGCTAACGATCAGACCAACAAATCCGTATAATACACACAATAGGTACTGAAAATTACTTCTCGATATGCGGGCTTTCTCATTAACCGAGGTAATAGTAATCCGAGGTTACTCTCCATTGTGTTTAATGGGGGTGAAACGGGACTTGAGAATAACTTAGTCGTTAAGCGGGTTTTCTCGCTATCCGAATTGCTCTTAAGTGGGTTGCCTGTACTTGCATTAAAAATATGCATGCATAGGAATTGTCATAATGAAGAAGTGTGAAATAGACAGTGGAGAATTTGAATGGAGAATTTATTACTACCATTCACATTCATACTAAGTTTGGCTAAAACAGGAAACAGTTATAGTACCATAGTTTATATAAGATTCAGGCCATTGAACAAATCTTCTTGTTCACTACCAAACAAACTTGTCAACATGTATAACTACCAAGAATTCATTATTTTCTCTCAAAATTCGGATTTCCGAAAATTTCCCCACGTCAAATTCGAGATATTATGATTTTGAAAACACTAGTCTAAAATATCCAAAAATATTCAAAAACATGTAAATATCTAAATATCCAAAAATACCCCAAAATAGTGTTTTGCATGTGTTGATAATTATTTGTATCTCGAGATTTATTTGACGTTGTTATTTGTTTAGCGTAGTGCAAATGCGCATCAATAAAATCTGACATGTAAATCAGTGTTGTGTAATTATTACAAGTAATGGTAATTTGTAATGCCAATTACTTTCCTTAAAGCAACTGTAATGTACTCGTTACACTTTTCGCTCAGTTGAAATGTAATGTAATGTACTCATTACATTTTACTTTATCGAAAATTGTAATGTAATTTACTAGTAAATTTAAAAAGGCCAAATAACGTTACAATTACAATTACTTTGGTCTCTTAGAGGAAAAGTAGAAAACCTGTAAAGAAAGGGGGAAGGGAAGAAGTTGTGCTTTGGAACTTCGCTGCTTTAG
>JAHZNP010000605.1:0-22664 GCA_020615345.1 Triops cancriformis
AGCATAAGCTCTTGCTTTAAACAATCTGTCTCAGGAAGGAGACCTCCGTAAGTTTCAATCAAAGAGTTAGTGTCTAATTGTTCTATATCTTTCGTGACGACTCTAGAAGGAATTAAATAGAAGGAATTAAAAATTTTAAAAAATATTCGAGAAAACATTTCGGGGGGGGGGGGTATAACCCCCTAACCCCCCCTGGATACGGGGGTGTATACGTCTAAATAATATATTGATATATAATTACTAAATAGTACTATAAGAATATACGTCGAAATATAAGTATAGGTCCAAAAAGGTATATTTTTTGTTGAAAATATATTGTTGAAAATATATATATTGTTGAAAATAAACATGATTTCCGGACAAAAAAGAACTTTTAATTAGCTTTGCTATACATTTTAAAGTCAAAGTGAATGACCCTCCATTCATCAGTATTTTGTAGGGCAACTTCAAGTTCAAAACTATCTTCTACCCTCTGTGCAACAACCGGTTGGTCTTGGACATTAACTAAATACAATGTTCTCCTATTGGATGAAATATGATTAAAAAGAACTACAATTGTTATGCTACGTACTCTCTGTTGTCCATGTGGTTTCTCTTCAAATGCCACTGTTGATCATTTTTAAATATAACGGTAAAGGTAAATCAGAAAGTTTAAAAAGCGTTTTAAAAAGAACAACAACAACAAGCAGAGACTGCCCAGCACACCTAATCTGTGATTTGTGGAAAGGCGTATGTCAGTTGTGCCTGCATGCCAAAAGTTGGGCAGTGCTCAATTCGTATCTCAGATCGCTTATGCCGGCTTGTGCTGAATTTTCTGGCTTGTTTCCTAGTCCTATGTTGTGTATGTTGACATAGACGACATTCCAGTGTGCACCAGGCATATAGCTGTCTCCGAAGAAAAAGACGTTTAACAAGCGCATTTCATATACGTTTTACGTTCGAATTTAGAAGTCTATAAAACGCAAGAAAAAAACATGCGTGTGCTGCTTGGGTTGTCGTCCAGTCCCGTGCAGTTCACAATAGGACAACACACTGGGGTCTTTTTGTATCCCTTGCACGTTTTTCTGCTATCTGAGGGGGATAAGGCCTAGTTTTTCCCCCTACGAACCATCTTTCGTCCACTCTCCGCCATGACACTTCACACCTCTGAATAAAGGACCTTCTATCCAAACTCAGCAGTAACCCTTTCTGCCTTGTCAGAATCACTCCGACTCGTGAGCCTCGTGAAGGAGAAAGAAAATAAAAGTAATGGAATCTGTCGTGTGGGTCTCACCGTATGTGATTGCGTGGTACGTTGCGGACGTCCCGGTAAACCATGCGGATCCTTAACGTATCGGCATGGGTATCCGGCTCGACAAACCACGCCTGCTTATCGCGGTCGTAACAAGTGGCTCCAATCCCTACGCCACCGTTGGTCGTCCCCGCGGTGGAAAAAGGCGCCAAGGTGACTAACGACTCACTTAAAGTCTTGGCGGATAGAAATTCCACTTGGAGGCGCAGGACATTCTTGGGCGCCATGTCCGCGAGGCGTAGGCGGGGGGACCAGACTGTGCCCAAGCCTTCCGCGTCCGAGACATCATCCAAGAGGCCGGAATTGAATCGCCGGTCGCTCGTATCGCCCACTGACAGAATATAACGAGCGCGACTGCGGTGATCTACGCCGGTTAATCTCCGCAAGCGGATGGCCAAGGGGCATTTGGTATGTGAGCCGGAAGATTCCAGCAACGGCCATTCGTTAGCGCCTTTCCGGTGTGATAACGGGCCGCAGGAGCCCTCGTAGGAGCTCAGCTCGTCATTATGACGGGCATAATTAGCGAGAGGCAAAGACGAGGTTGAAGACGACGACGAGCTTAGCGGTAACGGAAAGGCGGAAGATGCACTGCCGGGGAAAGTGCCGCCAACACCACCGGCAGGCGTATTACTGCTGCTGGCGGCAGGATCGGCAGTAATGGCCACGTTCCAATCAAAGCCACCGAAGGAGAAGTAAGTGGTTTCAAGTTTGCATGGCTTGGCTAAGGTAAGTTGGCTCAGGACGCTATTGCTGTGGACGAGGGAAAAGGTAGAACCCGTGGGACACAACACGTGGCCCGTGAGAGAGGGAATTTTGAGCTCGGTTTCGTAAATGGTCCGGATATTGGAGACGGTGAGTTCGAGTTGAAACTCGCCGTGTTGGTCGGTAAAGTGGCGTGAATACAGATCAGCGACCGGAATGTAGCGACGGTTGCCTTGAGCGGGAGAATCGAAGGTGAATTTAATTTGCCGGCCACTGAATGTTTCGTTGGCACTGAAATGCTCGCGATTGAGGAGCGTAAAGGAAAAGTCAATATAAACTTTCATGCCCTCCGAGGGGTTTTTCCACACCAAGTAGACGCCCAGCACTTTCCCCGCCCTCGAGAAGGTAATGGCCCATCGATGGTAACCGTAACAAAACTCCTTTGAAGTGACGTCGCGATGTAAATCTCGCGTGACGGAACGCGTTACCACGAACGTGAACACGTGGGTGTTGCCCCGGTCCGGCAATCGAACGAAACGCGTCAACAGGGACATTATAAAGACTTTTAAGACTTTTTTCGCTTTCACTCTGGCTTCCTTTGGGCGTTCAATGCACTAAATCGACCAAGTCATTGGCGTGGCCGTCCCACCTGTCCAAGGAAAAATCAACAGCAAAAAATAAGGTTAAAAAATGCATTAAAATGAACATAAATTAGCGCATTTGCATTTCACACACACGCACGAAGTTAATCGGTTTTTTAAACGTGAGTAGCGCGCGTTAAAATCGCTATGCACACGAAAGTGAGTAAGAATGAATGATCCCAGTTGTGCTAAGTTGGAACATTTTCTAAATCAAGCAAACGGAATTTGAGCAACAGTGAATTTTTATCGCGCTAACTTCGAGCGTTTCGGGTTGGTTACAAGGAATGTCCGAAGTATATGCGGGAGGGCGGTGCTTACGCAACAGCCGCCTTGGCCGTTGGCTGGACACGTTTTTCTTACGAGTACTGTGCAAGCCTACAAGTTGTTAAAATCAATCCTCGTCGTCTGCTTTCTTTTTCCTCCCGGAAGAGTCCGTGATTTGTGTTCGCAATGTTATTTCTTTACCAAGTTGCTCATATTACAGTGCGACTGCACAGTATACAGAGCAGTAATACAATTCACATATAGACTAAAAAAGTTGTTTCGGAAATGGTCGATTTCGTCCGGGAGAGCTAACTAAGCTCTCGGAAGACAAATTGTTCAGTAATTGTCAGAACGAACGAGCACGACGAGCTTAACAAAACGTTATCGACCGCAAATCTTCTATTTTTCCAGGAGGCTAAGCTTCTGCTATCGACAATACGCTTCATTGCTCAAAGTAGAATGTGAGACCAAGACATTTTTCTCCTTCTTTCTCTCTTTTGGAAATGAAATACGAGGGCAATCATAGAGACAACCTTATAGCTTCGCCTGACCTCTGGGAGAGAGAGCATCGTCCCTGAAGCCTGGCTAGACAAAGTGAAATGAAAAACTCCAATTATCCGAGTCTTGCTTACCAAAACTGTTGGAACTTATTTAAATATCCATTCCCCTAAGATTGATAATATACAATTAAGGTTGGTGATATACAAAACCTCTAAGGCTGAACAAAAAGTGACCAATCTTTCTCAAGGAAAATGAAATTACTTGGAAATCTTTCACGACGTCATTTTCAAAATCTCGGACGAACGATGTCAACTTTCTAGACCTTCAATACTATGAAAATAAGAACCGCGAATATGACCCTGGTGGTAATAGGGCTTTACCCCTAGTCAATCTGTCGTCTTTGGTTAAACTTTGTAGTCATATTCCAAATATGGAAAAAGCTAGTACAGAAAAAGGACACGGGCTCCTTGAAATCGTTCACAGGTTGTACAAAATCTGGCGTACTTAAACTTAATTCTGACTATGTTTCATATTCTTTTAGTCTATAATCGTTAAGTATTACCGTTACACACCTTGCGTCGCTATCTGTGCCGTTTATCTCCTTGGCGAAGGAAATGTTACTTCTAGGGTGGTTTAAAAATTCTACTCTTTGAATTGTTAGATAGTTTAGACGTTCTCTTTAACTAATCTTACAGACCTACAGACTTATATTCTTACAGACTTCGAAGGTCTACAAAGATTTGAACTTTAAGGGTCTACCTTTCAAGTCTGTAAATATGAGAGACGACGCAGAGTTTACCTGAAAGGCTAAGTTTCTAAACTGACATGTGTATGTATTGAGCACCTTTTAAACAATGCAAGCTTGTGTGTTTTAATCTACGTGGGCGATGACCAAAGAAGTTACCGTCGCGTTTGGGTGGCGAAAACACCTTGATCGTCGCTTTGTGAAATGCACTGAACCTTAGGGAAAGAAATTTTTTGATTCCTACTGTAGTTTTCATCTGCTGAGTGTAAACTCTGCAGGTGAAATTATTGAGTGACGTCATCATAACAATAGGGCTAAACACATTTTCATAATGACGGGAAGTGACTAAACGCAGTCGTATGTGCTGTTAACACGCAACAACGCGCTCTGGCGTCATTTTCCAATAGTTGTGATTGCGTAAGAATTTTCCACTCGTTACAGACAATCTTTCTGCACAATTATGTGCTGGAAAACAGGGAGTAATGGGAGTGCTAGTACCCACTCAAGAATTACTCTTCGCTCAGCTGTATAATATTTCAACTGTAACCAGCGTCGACGCCACAGGAAATGCATTCCTGGTCCAAAGTCGTTAACGTCCTGATCCTGGTAATTAAAGCAGCTGAACGATAAAATGAGGCTAAGGAGTTTTTGAGTGTAGGCAATGATTCTTCGTCACCGGAGACTTCGTCTGACAATTTATCATCTTTTCCTTGTTATGATCCGCTCGTAACCTTTTTATTAAAACCTAAGTCAAGCAGGAATATTTTTTAGACTGATGAACAGAAAGTCAAAATGAGCGTGGCGAGATGGAGCGAGAGAAAAATCCTGTAGTGTCAGAGTTGGCATACTTTTAAGGGTGCTAAGCACATTCGTGGAGGGAACAGAAGGTTTCGTGTTTTCAATGCAAAAGGTGGGAGTATGGATGTTGTTCAAGTTGGAGTCTTTGACACACTCGAAATGTTTGAATTTCTTCCGGGCTTTTGAACATCCACGCAGTTAAACAATGCCGGGTAACGAAAAGTAAAGAAACACGAAGCCTTAATTTGCTGCTAAAGTGAACTGAGATCAGATCGATAAGACAGAGCCCCAGCAACTTGCTGCAAAAGGTGACAACTCATTTATGCATAAGTAGTTATTTCCCTCCCTCTTGTGTATCACGAATAAGGTTAGCTATAGAAAGTAGGACTGTAATTCCCATCGGAAAGAGCTTTCTGTGTGAGGAAGTAGAAAAGGACGCTTTCATGAAGTATAAGGAAGTTGTTATGGAAACGCAAGAACCCTTTTCCAAAACTCCCTAGGTCTCCTATAGGATAAGTTTCCTTCCTGCTTATCTCTTATACACCTTCGTTCTCGGGTCCAATATGACCCGCGGGTATTACTGGCTACCCAACGTTCCTACTGAACTTTTAACGTACTATTCTTTAACTTATACTTTATTTGAAAGCTGCTTTTCAGAAAGTTTGGGGCAGTAACTGTAGACTTATCTATGAAAACGAAAGAAAGCACCTTCTTCTTACAAAAGGATCAAATTTAAACTTACATTAAGTTAGAAAACTTTCAATCACTTTCTACCAATTATCGCAAGACATTTGGGTTGTTTAGCTTGGCGTTCTTCTTATTATAGCGCCCAGGTAACTCAAAGGCATAAGTTACTGGTTTTGTTTCAATCGCTCCGATGGCACCTCTACCTTCTATAATATTTATATTTCATATAGTAATCATTCCATACCAATTAGTGTCATTTACGGGAATTCAACTTTTTACATTCCCCAGATATTTACAGCTCAGCAGTTATAATTTTTATCTTAAACTGCCCTACGTTCCAGTTGAATACCTTGCACGTAAACATTGTATTTCCTGCGAAATTTCTTTCACCAGGATTTTGGTTTATTTATGGAGAGGGAATTGTTACCAATCCCAGATATTTGTAATGTACAATACAAAGTTTTTTTTACCTATTTAACTCGCGTTTCTATTGACCCGTTTCTCCGCCGGTCTTTATAATTTCTTAAGTTCTCACCACACCTCACTGCCTTATTAAAACTCAGGTTTCCTTGCAGCGTCCAGCTGTTCAAAGTTCATCAGTTAAAATTTTCTTTCAGTTTTTTCGCTTTTTTTTCAAGTGGCCTTTCTTTAATCATTACTCATGCAAAGTTTCTCAATGATAAACTAGCATTATTGACGGGAGTTTTAATTTTTATACAGTATAATTGACCTCCGCTCAAATTATCACCTACGATGTATAGCTAACAACGAACACCCGGAAGTAGTATTTTCTTCAAAGTCCTGACATGTTCATTATCGTCGACAATTCTAGAGCAGATAGTAATTTACATACTAAATTTGAATTATTTAAATCCATTATCCAAAAGAAAATTCTTTGTCCAGTGATTATACCGACAGCTAGGAGTACATTCGAATTTTTGACACGCAAATGCGAGTACGTCACAATCCTCGACCTAATGAAGGTGGAGCTAGGGTCGATGGCACCCCTTAGGGGCAAGAAAGGGAGATGCATCCCCCATGGCGGAAAGATATTTTAAATAACGACTAGGGAACATGGAACGACGTGAGCTGCAATTTCTTGTATACTAAATGCTCGTATTTAAGTCTGAGGATGTTCTACAATGTGCTGTTAAACGTAAATAGTGAGCCATGGCGCCCTTCCAACTTTGCGCCCCAGCACTCGTACTCAGCTTGCCCCGTCTTTTTTTAATAACTGTACAAGAAGGTCTTTTTTTATAGTGAATTCTGGTAACTAAATCTCTAGCAATCAGTAGACCTAAACAATGTTTAAATTAAATTATAATTTGACTCCTTTCCTATTGGCTCCTTGTATAATATACAAACCAAAAGTATTAATCAAAGTTATTCGAAGTAGAAAATTAACTACAGTAAATCTACTATAGTATTCACGGTTAACAGGTGTATATTTTATGTACACATTTCTTAAGCCATTTGCGTAGTTGTAACCGCCGTGAATACTCGTTTGAACTATCAGTATTAAACTGAATTACTTGCCATCAACCGGGAATATACTGCCTGCTAACTGTATATATACACGATACTTCAACAATTGATTAACCGGGCGTTCAGTATATTCTGAAAAAAAATAAACCCCGTCTGTTAAGTAAACGCAAACGTTAAGAAAACATTAGGGCTATAGTAGAAAATATGAATAGCAGAAAATGTGAATAGTAGAAAATAGGGATAATAAAAAGTAGCATAGTAGAAAATAGCAATAGCAAATAGTAGCAATAGTAGAAATAGCAATAGCAAATAGTAGCAATAGTAGAAAATAGCAATAGCAAAAAGTAGCAATAGTAGAAAATAGCAATAGCAATAGTAGAACATAGGAATAGTAGAAAATAATGGTTATTCAACTTGAGTTGTAGAACCGCTTACTTTTCTGCCTGGGTGAATTTCAGACAAACCTGCGTAACTCCTGAACAGTCAGATCAGCTCTTTTCCACCAATATGATGCACCGACATAACAAGCTTATGTAGTATTAATGCAGTGGTGTCCACTTCGCTTAAACTCACTTAACTTCATGCCAGCGCTCAAGTTCCATGTCACTCTCATTGGAGACATACTCCGTCTGTATCAACTCGGTTAACTTCGTAACTCGTGTTTCTTCACACGTTTCTCATTCCCCGTCAGATATTGTATCTTAGAGCGGTAAGTAAGTTCTGTTAACTATCGACCATCACGGGCAACAAAAATTCCAAGGAAAATTTAGAGTTCTTTATTCAAATGTAAATCCATCACACACACAAAATTCATAGCCCCCTAATTTGTGTTCTGCATTTCCCAACTTTTTAATCAGTTGTCTTACAGAAAGGGTTTTGGCAGATTCATCTTTAGCCCAGCGAGTTGAAGTTTTGTCCCTCTTGGACGAGAGTGAATTTCAACTATCAATTGCTCAAAAGTATGACGCTGATCAAGGAGTGATTTCAATGATACACTGTAAGAGAAATCCCCCATTTAATGGTAGAAAATGCTACCAAAAAGCGAGGAACCCAGAATGGTGCTCTTTTTCTACTAGTATTCAAAAATGGTAGCTTTTCCCAAAAAATGGTAGATGTGGAACCAAAAAACGGTACAACGCAGAACCAAACAATAGCAATACACAGAACCAAAAATCGGTATAGCAACACCAAAAATCGGCAATTCAGAGAACCAAAAATAGGTAACAGAACCAAAAATTGGTATATGGCACTACCAACAATTGGCGAGTAAACATCCGTAAACTGGTGCATGAGACCCCAAAAATTGGTCCTAATAATAACCATAATAAGGTAATGCCATTTACTATTATTCAGTAGAAATTTTAACGCACAATTCACTTTGAAAAAAATATTTTACGAAATTAAATAGCACGCGACACACAGTTTTAAGAGCAATCACAAAGAATATAATATAAACGACACACATGAACAATGCAAATTGAAAAATAGCCCTCAACAATAAACCAAATAACTCATCACAATAAATAATGCAACAGTAAACACCGAAGCTCAACAACATGACTTGAACAAAATACACAGGATAATAGCATTCACCAACAAAAGGTACAACATTGACCATACAAGTTCAACAAAGTTATCAATAAAAATAATTTGCGATGAAACCACACAAAATGAACAAAAACGACTTTCAACAATCCAAGTTTCCAAGAAATCCAACAATCAGTCCAACAAACAAGAAATCCAACAATCAAGATGGATTTCTTGTTTATTTACTCCAACGTAAGCTCAACGTAAGCTCAACGAACTTCGGAAGTTTGGAAATAGACTACCAATAATTGGGTAAACATAACTAAAATATGGTGAAGATGACCAATAATCGGGTAAACATACCGAAAATTTGGTGAAGGTTACCAATAATCGGGGAAAGATTTACGAAAATTGGGTGAAGGCTACCAAAATTAGGCGAAAGTTACGATTTATAGGAGGACCGAACCATATTTAGGCACAGGGTACCGATTTTTGGTACAAACTACCAATTTCAGGGGCAAAAATTTCCCCAATGTTTGGTACCCGTTCTTACAGTGTAGAAAAGAAAAAAGTAAAACATTTCTGACGACTGACACAATAACTTTAATTGTGGTAGTCGATGATGGTAGGGAAAAACAGAAGTCTATAGTGAAAAGAGTGTTACGCAGCGATCAATTACGGATTATAGAGAATGCTGATGGCGATAATGTCGCAACAGCGACATTGATAGCCTTAAAACCAACCAACCAATTACGGATTATTTCTTGAAGTAGAAAAAACTGGTAGTGTTTTAAGTTTTACTGAAACGTATAATAGTACTTATATTATACAATACTTACAACGCTCATATAAAGAGATATTGTTGATTTTAGTCTATATTGCAGTACTTCTAGCTGTCATAAATACGAATCTTGAATAACATCATAGTCCGTGTAACTTCACACTGGCTGGTCGCTCCTGAACCAATAAGTTCCACTTGAATGAAAAACAATACATTGAGACCGCGAAAGACAGAACATTCCTTAGTACGCCAGTGCACCGGCACCATGTAACGGTGCAATGTTTTGCTGTTTGAGTGTAATGTTTTGCTTTCCCATTGCAGTGTTTCGCACTTTCATTAGGATTTTTTTGCGTTCTCAGCGCAACGCTTTCCACCCTCCGTGAGCTCTCTTGCTTTTTCAGTGCAACGTTCTCAGTGCAACTTATTGCACCTTCAGTGAACTGTCTAGCTTTTTCGGTCCAATGCTTCGCATTTCCAGTGCAATGTTTCTACTATCAGTGCAGTGTTTTGCACTGTCGGTGCAATGTTTTCCACTGTCAGTGTAATGTTTTGTATTTCCAGTGTAACGTTTCGTACTTTCAGGCAATGTTTTCTACTTTCAATGCAATTGTTTGCACTTTCATGTAGAAATTCAGAAATTCAGTGCAAGCCCTTCAAGCAACGCTACACGTACAGAAAAGCTTATGAAACACATTGACGTGTACTCAGAATAACAAACATTATATTAAAGCTGTCAACGGAAAGCGCCATTAGCCTAACTAGATCTGCGCCGCTAGGGGGCGGCGTTCAGCTCAGTGAAAAATAGTAAGCTATGTCGTAGCTTCTCAAACCACGTGGCGTCTACCAAATTGCCTTTGTGTTCCACGCGTAAATTCTCTAAGTTTTAACGCCTTTTGTCTCTCGTTTCATGTTAGACTTCCATTGTTATGGATACCCTTCTGAATAAAAGCTCTTTGCAGAATTTAAGGCCAGTGTGGAACGAGGTGCAAATAGGCTGCGTCTTTTGTCCGCCGCTGTTCACACATCTTGGCAATCTTTCCCAGCAAGCTTTACGTTAAGCAAAGCTTGGGAAACAAAGACCTAAGGAATGAAGGAAAATCTCTACCTCATGAAGCTTTTTTTTACCTCTCTAGACAGGAAACCTCTGTCTTAGGCAAATCTTAATTAACAGACAAGGACAGCCACATTCTGGCTTTCGAGGACGTAATAAGTAAGATTTTTGTAACCAGATAACCTAGTGATCACTTCTCGTTCAATGGGGGTCTGCAGGTTCTCACCAGTAAAAGGAGTTACTGTCCCCACTTCAGGGAGTATATTTACCTTGCCTGACGAAGAAGACATGTGACAATTGGGAATGGAGAGCAAAAAGAAAGTCTAAATGATGAACTACGGATACGAGTAAAATATAAATGGTTTAGGGAAAAGCTCAAGCTATATTGGAAAGAGCAAGATCCATATCCGTTTCATATTTCATATATATGATAATATATATACAGTCAAGGAGCTTATTTGCGAGTATCCTAGTCGCGACCGATATCTTCGTGACCGCATCTCTTTATTCGCTGCTGAAAAATTCGCCATTCGCGGGTCGATGACACGTCATTCGCACGTTAAGTCGGCAAGATCTCGTCTTTGTGTTCCTCAACTGACCGTACGTCATACGAACATTGTTCGCAAGGCTTGTCCTATTCGTTTTCGTTCCTCAGACTCTATTTTCTTGGAATTCTTCGTAATTATTTTCTCCGATGGTCAGAAGCCACTGTAGGTTCATTATGGCGAATGAAGAAGAAGGAAAGATAACTCGCGGTAGAAAAAGTGTTTTGGTACTTAAGGTGAAATTAGAAATGCTTGGTCGCTTACGTCTTGGCGACTCTTTGGCGTGTGTTGCACGTCCATTCAACATCAATGAATCAACAGTCCGGTTCATTAAAAGATCGGAAGAGGAAATCAGGAATTCTGTACCCCTCGACCTGACTATCTGGGAAAATCATGCGTGATCCGTCTGTTGAAAAAACTGGAGGCCCCACTGAGCTTGCGGACGGAAGATCGTGACCATAACAGGTGTGGAATAATACGAGAGAGAGCTAAGCGTCTCTATGAACATTTTAAGCTGCATAAATTGTGTTGAATAAAGAAGGCCCCTGTAGAAGGAAAAGAGCATAGATCAGAAAACATGAACTTATGAAAGCCTGACCGAAGGTTTGAAGATTGCTAATAATCTTTGTGATTTTTTTTTCATTCACTGATCCTTCGATGCAAAGAAGTTTGATTTTGAAAAGAAAAATTGACGATCAATACGCGAGGATTAGAGTTAACGCAGACGTTTTTATTATTATTATTATTATTATTATTGTAGTATTATTATTCTATTTTTAACAGCGTGAGTTTAGCTCGTTACCACGAAAAGCGATTGTGTACAGGAACCGAAAAATTTTAGCGATGTATTGTAGATGACCTTTGAACAAACCATGCAGATGTTAAGAGTTGCGAAACAAATTGAAATCGCGAAATTTTCTTAAAACAATATGTAAAACCGGCAATAACTAAGCTTACTTTGGTGGACTATGGAAATAAATATCATTTTTCTGGCACGCGATATCTCTTTTGTGAAAACTTGGAACGTATTCCTATCTTTCAACAAATATACCATGCGCGATTTCCATGTCTACGGAATTTGTCCGGATCGTATCCCATGCGGATAAGAAGCTTTGACTGTACAGCCTAAAAAGCTGTTCTGTGTTGTTTTTCGATCATGATGGAATATGGAAAACGTGTAGCTCTGAAGTTTACTCGCAACTGACTAACTTCGGTTTTTCTCTCTTTGGGTTAACTGACAAGTTTTAAACTTGAAGCGACGGCAACAGGCGCAAGCCTATGCGGGACAATTCAGTAAAAAAAAAATAACTTGCGGCGACATTTGAATCCTTTCAGTTTGTACGATTTCATTTCAGTGAAAAGAGTACAAGTGAACTTACACATTTAGAGCTACTGTATACCTTTTCTCTTAGTTTACATTGATTGAATGGGAGAAAAAAATCCGTTGAAGATTTTTCCGTAATTCTGTATATTTTTCGATAAATTTTCAACTGGAATCTTAAAATTAATATTACCTAGAGTCCAACGTGGAGAAATTTCGCAATTCAGAATTTTGGAGAAAAGCAGATAAATTCCTTGCAGAATTGTAAATTACCTTTGCCTCTTTTCAAAGATATCTCTTTGTAAGATTCTAGGGATTACCAGTCAAAACTTTACAGTCAAGATTATTTCAGGAAACATTGAGTGATACATGCAAATCGTCCACGTAAGTATTCTGTGTAATAGTCCATAAGAGAAGGGTGGTATAAGGTGGCCTTAACCGGAACGAAGTTGTTTTTTTAAAAAAAAAAGTTTAAGACAGACATTTCCGAGCATTTTTTTCAATTCTAGCTCACCCATTCATTTTCAAACCCGGTAAAATAAAGAGAATTACCAGGGAACAAATTCAATTCAAAGTTTGATGAAAATGGGTACAATTTAAGTTACATTCACGAAAACTAACCGAATTTGCCCAGCTGTGATACCATCTCTCTTACGGCCAAATGTCATGTGGACATTTTGGCTGCGCAAACACCGTTAGCTACTTTTTGAAACTTTTTGTGACAGCAACGGTAAACTACATAATGTGGTTAATGCATGACTAAGCAATTTCCCCCAATCGTTTTTGACAATGTACAGTAATTCGACCTTCTTTTTGAGTTCTTTTCTATTGTTTGTGCAAGAGAACATTTTTCTCGAACACGTAAATGCTTACATTAAAATAGTGAAAAGTCAGTTTAATCCTTCAAACGTTTTAATGCAATCGACATGATAAGTTTTCCTAAATTTCATTCGCCACTTGGGTGGCCACCAATCTCGCTGAAAATTACCGATTTTTTCAACATTTTAATTAAAAGTTAGAGCTGTTTACAGCTGTTAATAACAGCTACAACTTTTGATTGAAATTTGCCTGTTATGAATTAAAGTTGTTGTTGTGAAAGACTTAAAAAAATTCTTGAGTTCACGAAATCTTTCTGACGTTCCCGTTATTTTCTCAATTTAAATTCCCACTTAAATTTCCCTGACAAAGATGGTCTTCAAACGGTACAAGACACCTGTTAAATGGCACAGATTACGCTAAAGTGCTTATGCCTAGAAAGCTTTTTCGTTCCTTTATGTTCAGGATACCAAGGACTTAAGATGGCGTGCTGCCCCTTTTTCAGTTTCCTTAGCATTCTTTTAGTACCATTCACGCCACGCACCAGGGATATTTGCATGTCATGAAGCAGCACACACACGTACTCTCTCACATGCAGACAGACGTGCAGGACACACACCCTCTCACGGAGGAAACGCACACAGGCGCTTTAATAGATGTACTGGAGAGGTTAGAGGGCAAATCAATACCTCCACAAGCCAGGTTTTCTTTTTTTTTATTTCGTTCTCCTGGCTCCCCATCTCTCTCTCTCTCTCTCTCTCTCTCTCTCTCTCTCTCTCTCTCTCTCTCTCTCTCTCCATAGCTTACCTGTCTAACGCTGGCTAACACCTGCGCAACCCTTGAGCATGTGAATCACCCTTTTAACTGTCACATTTCGTCGAAATGTCGTTGTCGAAACTCATACTCAATGCGATGTGTGCTGACGTGCTTGCCTGCGAACCGTATCCTTTCATACAGAATGCAAAATACCTCAAAACGCGATTCGGAGAATCGTCTAAGCTGCGTAAGATTCCTTTTCCCATGCACAGAAATCCTAAGTTCAGGATGTAATCAGTTCACGAGAAATTCGGCGAAATTCAGGCACTTGGAATCACACACGTACCCAGTGTCGCGTACCCCACCGCGAATTTCTTTTCCTCGTTTGCAAAAATTGCTCTCTACCTTGTAGATGCCGGAGACAAGATTTGGGTACGTAACAAATGAAAAGTTGGGCATGGATTACAGAAAGCTGATTCCTCCATTTAATCAAAATGCCCTAATTAAGAAAAAAATGCGTATAATTACCTGTGAGGTTTCCAAAAGGTTTCACATATTATCATGTATAACTTTCGTGTAGAGAAACATGTTAAAAATTAGTTATAGTTTTTGCGAAAATATTTACGACAGTTTCCCATAGAAGGTTACGGTGCACATAATCGTGGTGTAGGGAATCACACGCTAAATGGTATCAGCGACTTTGCTAAAATTACTCAGTATTTCATTAAAAATGTCAACAGTAAAGTTTTTTATTGTAATATTTAGTGCACGTCGCCGAGTTTTTGTTTTAAAAGTTTTTAGTAAATTCGTAAAATGCGAATCAAATTGCAACTTTTGGGGGAAATAAACGTTTTTACTTACACAGCCACAAGGTACAGTAAAGCACTGTTTTTTCTAATTTATTAGCGAAAACGGAATTCAAATGCGTCGGTTAGTTTCAAATTTATCGCCGAAATAATTTCCTGAAATTTCCTAGGTGACAACTCCGAAACTAAGTTTCGGATTTGCATTGCGTTTTTGGTAAATGAATACTTTCAATTGGCTCTATTGAACCTTGCGATCGAATGTTTGTAATTGCTTCTCTCCCCCCCGCAAAAAAATGCAATTTGACTCACTTTTAACAAATTGCCCACGGAATTTTTTACGAACATGTCGACGATGCGTACTACGAGGGTCGTTTGATAAGTTTGGTAAATTTCAGAGAGGTTGCGCCACAGGGCATTTGCGATTACATAGCTTTAAAGAGTCATGTACACCTCAGGCAAAATTTCAGCTACTTGCCATTTGGCGTTCGGAATTTACGGACTTTCGAATTGGAGAAGTTCAGCAGCCCCACAAAAATGGAAAAAAAATTAATTACGGGCAGTGCACTGTAAAAAATTTCGACCGATTTTAGGTTGAAAAAAAAATACCGGAAACCGCAAGCGCTAGATAGGTAATTTTTTATTACCGAAATCTTATAAAGGAGAGTTGTGACCTAAATGTAGTAAATAAAAAATGACTCAAAGGTGGTAAATAAAAAGGATTGAAAAGTGGTAATTGAAAATTACCAGAAAACTGATTATAATACCCAAAACTACCTAGAAAAATTCCCAAAAATGGTTTTTCTGTACCAAGAAAGGGTCATTAAAACAACCATTTAGTGTGGCATGAAATACCCAAAACTCGTTGCATTGGCGAACGTAACAAATGTTTATTTTGTAAGCATCAAATCGTAGTAAAAATGATACAGAAAAATGAAGTCATAAGAATCGACAATAACAACAAAAAGGCACAATGCAGAATACAGTCAACAAAGCACAGTACAAAATTTAATTACGCATCTGTTTTAAGAACACTAACACTATCTTGTTTCAAAATAACATTTAAAATATTCAAAATTGTTGGCATTTAAAATATCTTATGATCCTTCCGTCAATCACATTTCAAACCAATTCACTAGGTTTCACTTTGACAAAAATGGCTTCTCTCAATCTCTTAATATCCGAGTTGTCATCTTCTGAGAAAAACTTACACACAATGTGATTATCTTCAAATAATACGAGCACAGTTATCTCCATTGAGTTTGGCACAGTAAAAAATCATGATGTGCAAGACTTTTACAGATATAACAAGCTCTCTTTTAAAAATGTGCGGATAGTCCTCTTGATTACGAATTATTGTACGAAAACAAATGAAAAACAACGCACGCAAGCCTTGCTTTCATTGATACGATGCAAACAGTATGAATGTGCTGATACTTTTACCTTGACTAATCAATCTGTTTTACCCCTTCTCTTCTACTTGAAACCCGGAAGCGAGGAGTGACCTTAGGTCAAATCCCATGGTCAAAGGCACCCTTTCATTTCTACCATGGTGTAGTTACTTGATCACTATTCTATTGCCTCTTAAATTAGGGCTGAAAATGGTTCGACTCGACTCATCTGCTTCCAAACCGAGTCAAGTCGAGTCGGTGCTTACATAGGTAGAGGAGAAAGCGTTGCGTACGACTACGAAAATATATTACATAGAGTGATAATAGATTAGTCAGGTCTGTCAATCCCTTTTAATTTGACGGAAAATGTAAGACGTAGCCTTTCACCTTATCACTTGTTTACTGCTTTCACCGTAAACTCCATAGTTTCCACAGAAAGAGAGGTCGAATCCGGTGAAAATGACTTTCAACTTTTAAGCCGACCCAAGCTGGTTCTGTTAAACCGAGCCGAGTCGAAGTCCGTGGTTGTCGAGTCGAGTCGGAAGTCGAACGTTGCCGAGTCGAGTCGAAGTCGGTCGGTGCTGAGTCGAGTCGAGTCGGAGTCGGATCATTTTCGAGTCTAGTCGACATCGACTTGACTCGGTTCGACTCGAGTCGAACCGATTTTCAGCCCTACTTAAAATACCGATTCTTGAAAATTGTCCTACCGTTGTCTGGGGACTGTGTTGTTAAAAGGATGCATTACCAAAGAGTGGATTATGCTTGCCGATTTCAGGTTGGTGATATCACCGTTCCTAAGCACTACTTATCGTTATCTAGAAGGACTGACCGTTTATGAAAATTACTTACCAGCTTTGAAACGAAAATCCTTTTTTGGGTATTTTTTTAACATACCGGTTTCCGGTAAGATTTTTACAGTGTGATAAAACATTTTTATTTAAAAAAGTTTACGCACCGCTGATCAAAGCCGAGCTAGACGAAGTTCATGGAGACTCTGCTCCTTCATTAAAGACAGTTTATTTCTGGATAGAGAAAGTGGATAAGAGAAAGTGGTCTACATTGGCCTTAAGAGAAAGGTTGCAATATATTTTAGAAAAATTGAGGATTTCTCCGTGTGTTAACAGTATTCTATTCAATCCTA
This sequence comes from Triops cancriformis, assembly GCA_020615345.1. Classification (NCBI taxonomy): domain Eukaryota; kingdom Metazoa; phylum Arthropoda; class Branchiopoda; order Notostraca; family Triopsidae; genus Triops; species Triops cancriformis. The sequence goes on from JAHZNP010000605.1 coordinate 17,247, forward strand.
GTAACTGACAGTGGTATCTTCAACTGTATATTTGACCAAAAGCGTTTTCAGCTCAGAACCTGGTGGTATATTTTCAAACCTCAGTCCGTCCCAGCAAGGTATGGGGAAAATCCTATGGAGAAAGGTGGTGCACCGTTGCCACGATTTGCCAAGCTGACTGTTGACATTGGGAGTCAGCTGATCAGTTCTGTACTGAAACTGTAACCTGGTGTAGCACTTTCCGATACTGAGTGCGGATAACGGTTGCACTCTATACCACAGTGTCGGGCACTGAAGCGCACTTCCAATTTGAACTAGTAGCAAATTTTCACCGGCAGCGTTAGTTAAGCTTTAGTGGGAACTCACTTCCTCCCATGAATTCTGTTATGACGCCATCCTTCTGACCTGGTGGACCACGCAGTGGAACGGGCACGAATACTTAGTGCAACGATTGTTTACGTAAGGGTAGAGCACAACCAACGCTGAATTTTGTATTGTTTCTCACTTTTCAGTGCTCCGCTTATCGGTCGAACGCCATCCGCATAGTTGCACTGGTACGAGAGTTCAGTAGAATGCAGTAGCATTCACCATACGCAAAAAAGGAAAAATGGCACCTGTGCAAGCAGTGGAACTCGCGACAAGTATCGTTCAGCTCTGACCAGTGCACAGAGAACCAGTTCAAAACAATAAAAGTTTTCCTGTACTAACTTTTTGCTAGTCCTGGGTTTTTAGCTAAAACATGCACCTGAGTGACAAGAATTATATCTTCTTTAAGAGGAAACGTCATTCTCTAGTTTAAGTCATGAAACTGACGGTGAAAAATGAGTCTATGTGCCACTTATGAATTCCAGAATTTCTAGGCCAAAAATGAGAAGGATTAATTAATGGTACTGTTGTTGATTACACTGACGCTGACTTGTTTACATTCGAGAATGACAACAATGGCTCCCTTTGCACTTAGGCAACAAAAGCGGGTTAGTGCAATGGCGTCACATGGTAAAGAACGGAGTTACTGATGTGGTAGGCTACACAAATACCATTCATTGTTCCTAGTCGAAAACGCTACAACACACTGGCCCTTTGCATAGCTGGCTTTGAAAGATTAATGTATAATTGCAATCGTAGGTAATCCTTAAGTGCAAGTGTGCTCGTCAGTCATTTTCCATGAGTTCTAACGGATATTGTAAGCGACCCAAATCGGCCCACTTGAACGTTTCTGAATTTTGAAGATGTTAGGCGAAATTTACAAATCCCGACGCAAAAAGCCTCCCTATAATTCGTCCTACCCGTAAATCATGTGTAGTAGAAGAAAAAAAGTTTGTGGGTGTGCAACACATAAGCTCATTGTGTAATAGAGGTATTATCTGTCGTGCAAATTTTCATATAAATCATTTTGGTATTCAGCTTAAAGTTTCGGATAACAATAACCAGTGCACTCAATGAAGATTTTGAACAATACGCAGTTAATTTCGAATAAGCTACAAAATATCAACTTCTGGACAAACAACTTCAAAAGTTGGATAAGTGCACAAGAACCTTTTAAACTCATTTTCAGTGAAAACAAAATTCAAAACTGACGATGAATCTTGTGATTATCACTTAGGGAAATTTATAATATTCATGATTTTTTTCCCCGAAACTAACTGTTGGATCAGAATTTAGTTTTTGCTAAGACATTAAAAAACACGGAGCTTATCGCACATCGAAGCCTGATTTTCAAAAAATAAAAAAGTAAAGGTGAAATATGCCTAGCTTTTTATTACTTATTACGTACTTTTTCGAACAAACTTGGAAGTAAAATTCAAAGCTTTACTGTGGAAAAGTCGTGATGAAACAGTGAACGGTTCCTAGGAATCACACGGGCCATTTAGAGCCACTGTATACCGACTTGCCTTATGGACAAACACACGGGGAACCTTTTGAATGACTCTGCGTTTACTGCTAAGTTATTTTAAAACATTTTCCTACAGTAAAGTTTTGGGTAACAATATCTGAAATCTGATATTGTTACATTTCTGAAAATTTTGACAGTTAAGTTGTAATCGCTCGAGAAATTTCACTGATTTTTTCAAATTTCGAAATTTGAAAATTTCGCCACGTCAGATTCTCCGTACTAATAATTAAAAAATTTTTGTGCAAGAATATTTCCTAAGTTTCACGTGTTGCAAAAGTGGCAGCACAATTTAGAAGCTAAAATTTCGTACATCTTGTGAGCCATTTCGCAAAAACTATTGCATATTTTTGAAAAATTTTTGCACAGAAAATGTTTAATTATTAATGCGGAGAATCTGACTTGGCGTAATTTTCAAATTTCGAAATTTGAAAAAAAACAGTGAAATTTCTCGAGCGATTACAAATTAACTGTCAACATTTTCGAAAATATAACGAAGTCAGATTCCAGACATTATTATTCAAAACATTACCGTCAGGAAATTTTGTCAAATTACTTAGCAGCAAACGCAAAATGATTCACGAGGTTTCCCATGTTATTTGTCCATAAGGCAAGTCGGTATACAGTGGCCTTAACAATTAGTTCCCTACAGGAAGATTAGGTGTACCGAACCCTTACAGGTAGACTTTCTTTTCCTGTTCCCCTGGCAGGCCGTTTTCAGTTGAAATTTGGGGAACTTTTGAAATTGTGAAGTAATTCACAGCAAGAAAGCTTTCATTAGAAAACACATACATATTTATCGTAATAAAAATATTTTTACAAGCCAAATATTTTCTTATTAGAGAGAGGAACGGATAGCTAGGGGAAGAAAGTCAATGGAAGATCATGTTTGGGGTGTTTTCATAAATCCCTGAGGAGAGTCTTGAATGAGTGAAACATGAGCTGAACAGACGCTTGAAAATGAAGATTCATCTTATAAATACTAGTTACCAGGAAATTGGACGCTAACAAGATTGCATCTTTTATTTAATTTATTAATTTTTTGTGTTTTCTCTTGAGCAGTATAGTTCGAGTCGGTTAGTTTACATTACAAAACTAATTAAAGCGCCCTAATGTTCAAAATGTTTCTTACATGTATTACCTTTTGTTACCGTACTCCTATCTTGTATTACTCTGATATTGTCTTTCATTACATTGTAATTTCTATTTCTTTCGTTATTTGCCTTTATTCGAGTATTTATTTCCTTCAGCAAATCGTTTGAAGAGCCTTTTTTATAATCTTTGACAAAGGAAAGGGTTGTGTTATACTAATTTAGGGATCAATATCGCACAGTCCTTGGCTGCTCGAACCACGACCACACTAATGGGAATCGTGGTTTCTCAAAATGTATGTATGTAATATCGACAAAAGTCAGAAAAGAAAAGTTGAATGGCTGTCTATTCTTCTCTCGTACAGTACAGACAATCCTTGCTCTTATAATGCAGCAACTTGGCTTTCATAAATCTTCCATCAGAGGCTTTGTGAAGGATTCACGACCGACTGGCGGCGTTAGCTTCCCTTCGCTACGCAAAAAGCCATGAGAAAGGGGTTGTGGGGGACTAAGCCCACCAAACATTACCCCACTAAAAGATTTTTCTTCTCCGGGAGCATTACTACATATGTAGAGACAGAGAAAATGCAGTGCTGAGAAGATTAGCATGTGAAACTATTTTCTCTCTCCGTCTGGTGTTGGCTGAGCAAACTAATAAGACCAAGCAAGAATATACTAATTAGGTCAAGAAACACTGTGCTTTATAGGATTAATAAAGGTGGGTTTATAGGAAAAAATTACTGTGTACTGGGAGCAGCTAATCTGAATACATGAATTTTTCCGAGGCTAATATTGTCCCCGACACGCACTAGTAGGTTTGCTGTGCGTAACCAGGAAGCCAAGTTATTAGAAGCGAAGACTTGCTACTGGCAAAGGCAGAAAGATGTGGTCTGGGGCAACGGAGAACAATTTTGAGAAATTAATAAGCAAAGTACAAGTGATAATTGGAACAAACAAACAAGCACAACTTGGCGAGAAATACAGCTTTCTTTTCATTATTGCACCAGTTAACAACACGTGGCTGTAAGCATGACCAGTGGTGAGCGTTCTTGTGGCTTATCAGGTTTAACCCAAGGTGACGCTGGTTATGGTTCCATATTCACGGATGGCGAACACAAGATATACGTAACATGAAACATTCTTTAAGGAGCGATAAAGTAAAATGTGGAGGGGTAAGAGTCGTCCAGGGAGGGAAAAGAGGTTTCCAGATGGCTCTTCAAGTCGTGCTAGCCCTCGGGGCAGACAAGAACATGTTTCTGTTGCATAAAGACCGTGGAGAGTTCTTGGCTGTTTTTTTACTATTATTGTTTTTATTGACATAACTAAATTAGATTTTCTCCAACTGTTATTGTTTAACTATTCTTCTAAATTATTTGCACGATTGAATAACATTATTAATATGTTAGAATGACTCAATTAATGTTTAGAATAACTCAATTAATGTTTAGAATAACGCATTAATGTATTAGAATGATTCAACTTATTAGAACGAGGCTATGTAATAAATTAAGCGATTGAATAACACCAATAACAAAGAAATCTGTTATCAAAATTATTATTTATTTTTTTTATTGATTGACCGCGTAGGCTTTCGCATATTACGGTATAACTGTTAAATACAGTCCAACGCAAATATAATAACTTAACACGAAAGGAAACAGTAACACGAAATATCAAAATTATTGATCTGCAAACTTATTATTGCATTTTAAATTATGACGATTAAAATTAGCAATTTATTTAAACGGTATATGTTTACAGTTGAGTTAAAGCTTCAGAATGGTTAATATAATGTCTGTCAGATGTCGCTAGAAAGAAAAGCAGTACGGATTTATTTCGATCGTTAGTTGTACAGTAATTTTATCTCTGGTGATTTTTCTGGGTTTTTGATCTCGTGAGGGTTAGTTAACCGCTCAAGTGTAACTCTTGAGCCTGAGCTCCAAGCAAGCCATGTAGCCTCGGGGTTGCTCATTATGACCGCCTCATCGACATCAGTAACACTCCCAAGGATACAAGATTTTTACGCATTTTTTTTGGTTCGTCTTGACTTTTTACTGTCCCCTTATGGCGAACCTGCTGGTTTTTAGGAGCTCTTCGTCGATATATTCTTCCATAGTTACGTTACTTTGTAATCTGCAGCACAAATAGCGGGCCCACCACAGAAATATTTTTTGTTCTTTCCTTCCTGTAGGCGAGGATGCATAGAGGAGGGATGGGACAGTTTACACGTGGGACAAACCGTACAAAAATCATTACTAATGAACTACGACAGGTTTGGATCTGAAAAAAATTGTACGCTTAGTGAATACGACGAAGCTTTCATGCGGAAATTTTCGTCGAAAAATAATGAACCGTTTTTGAGAAAATAAATAAAAACTGAATTTTTGGCACTTTTTGTAAGAAACGGGTCCTGATTATTTCGTTGTAGCACTCATAATGTGTATCTAAAAGTAAAAT
>JAHZNP010000605.1:22764-46782 GCA_020615345.1 Triops cancriformis
CTTTTTTTGCACGAGATTTTAAACTCCAAAGGGATGATTTAGTACGATTTGGACTCAGCCATTTGCATTGCCTTTTCTTGTTGTGAATAATCATTTTTACAAAATCGTGAGTTTCCTTGCACTAACTTGAGCTAGGATGATTCCTATATCGAAAGGGAGTATAACTGTTAAGTTTCGTTTAGATATTTCAAGTCTATTAGGTATTTTTAAAAAAGGCTACCGATTAGTTTTCTTATGGCAAAACACACGGACAAATCGCACTACACCCAAGTCCAAATTGTATCCGCGGTATCTTGTTTTGGACAGTCGGAGGAGCCTCCAGTTTTCATGGGTGTTTGGTGTTATTGTTTGTATTTTTTAAGCGTACAATACCTCATTTGATAGCCAGGACACCAGGCCATCTAACGAGTATAGTTTTAGGCTACAGTTTTGTCTCCACGTGAAGTGAAAATTAAACTACAGAAAAGTGTCCACACTGTCCCATCCCTCCTCTACTAAAAGCTTTGGGAAGGGAAAGAATAAAGCAGATAACGATCTATAACACATCTTCCGACATTTTATAAACGAGTACAGGAAAAAAAACTGCTCTACTGGCGCTTATAATGGTTTCATGACGCATGCACTGCAAAATGCAGTAAAAGCACCAAACATGGTTGCATTAACTGAACTCCGTTTGCATGGTAATATGACGGGACCAAAGCTGTTCTCATCGTAATGTAATCGTTACTTGTGTGAGCTCATGCAAGATTCTAAACTGATGATGTGTGGCACAATTTTGCAGAAGCATTTAATCGTGTTTGCAAGAGTGACAGAGATAAATTGCTTTCTTGATTTCAGCATGGTAGGCTGATTTAGGTAGTTCGTCCTGCGTACGACAGTATTTATTTATGTAAAAAAATATATAGAAAAACTACCAGGTTGGTAAAACTCATCCAGTAGTTCACATGGTTACAAAACCAACATGTGTCATATCTGGAGAGCGACACCAACACCATCTATCAGGCACCACTTGCTGGATTTCTACCGTGAGTTACATATTGGGACATTTTGTTGACATCACGATGAATGTGGCTGAGTAGAATAATGTTACATTAGAACTTATATTAAATACCATGAATTAGAATGGAACACCTTAATAAGTTAGGAGTCACCTAACTGCTCAGATTTCAAAAGAAAAACAGCACGTGTTAGAGCTGGGAAGCGACATCAACTCGGAATACCCAGTATCACTTGTTGGACCCGATAATGAAATACCCATATTTAGACACACCCGTAAACAACTTTCGGATGTTGTAGCGGCTCAACAAGTTTTAAAGATTACATCACCATATTCAGTTATTCGATTGTTCACTTCTTAATAACTATAGTGGCACCCGAAGTTGGTATTTGCGTAAGTAATCCATTGGTTTTAGACGAACTTGCGTCCCTCGCGGTTGTAAGCTAAGCTAGGTGAGCTGAAGTTTTGGTAAATAAACTATTAAGCTCGTACCCGATTAGTTTAAATTAGCTGGTTTTTTACAGTCAAGAAACTCACGTCCCTACATTTGATTACTAGATCCACTCCGGAAAAAAATTATTGATAGGCTTTATGTTGACGTAACTTAGATTATTAAAGTATATTGTTTTCTAGCTAGGGGCGTTGTATACGCTCAACAAAGCACGGCACATACAGCAGTTAAGGATATAAACTAGAGTGGTGTGTAATGTCATGGGAATTATGAAACTTTTTCATCTGTCAGTAATACAAATAGCAATATACACCCAGTAATTCTTACGTTTGCTCTTTTTTTAAACTAATTATAAGAATCAGTACTCCAAACAATGGCGTCTGTGGTTCTCCATGGTCACCTCGTCGGCCAGGTTACCATAATTAATACAGGGTAGTCTTTCGTCTTTTTGTTCTGAATCAATCAAGCAATGAGTGACAATAGTTACCTAAAATGTCTTTTAGGGGAGATGTGGGGCAATCTTGGATGAAGGGCAATTTGGCAAACTAATATTATGTGACTAATTATAACTCTACCGATTAATTGAATAACTTAAATAAATCTCGCGGCAGTAATAAAATTTGATGGACTAGTTTCCTTATAAGAATGTCCAATACGTACGGCCGCTAGGACAAAAGGAGAATCATCTAAATTTTATTAGGATGACGCGTACTTTTCTCAATACATCTATTAGCTCGTCAGAAAGTTACGACACCTTTTATTTTGAATTTAGTCCCGTGTTACAGTTTAATTTAGAGACTAGGTGAAAAATGAAAAATCTATGGTAGTCCTATAATGATCAATTCTAACCTGACCCCTAGATGGCGCGTAGACTTGTATATTTCTCTCACAACACGTTCTCAGCAAGGAATTCTGTGCGGTCGCATTGAATCCCCTTGCCGAGAGTTCTGTGTCGCGGCACAGAACTAGGAACGCAGAAGGCCTTCAGCCAACTTGGTCTCAGAGCCAGCTGACGTGACGGACCGCCAGTAACGACGATATCACGTGACTTTGTTTACAAGATGGAGGGTATTTTTCATTCAATTAAGTTTTAAATACATCTTTTAAAATTAAAATGGCTTGTTTATTTATTGGGACTCAAACACTTTCAGGTAGAATATTTCCTTCCAAACAAAGGAAAGATGTTTTTCGAAACATCAAGGGTGGCTGCGTTTTCAATACAATTATAATTATATTATTAATACAATATTTATTTCCGAATCAAACTAGATTCTTCTTGCATTTGCCTTTTCCACGAACCCACACCCAAACAGTTTTTGTCCCAAATTGGTAAAGGGAGAGAAGCTAACCCAAAGGTTTCTTTGAAATATTGTTTCCAATATTATTAGTATTGCGTTGCATTTACAAACGGAATGCATTCGAAGAAAACAATCCTTCTCCTTGTTTTCTCGTCCACATGATGACCTCAGAAAGACTGAGATTTTGTCCTGCATCTTATGGCATAAACTTTTCAGTAGTACTGATTATTTCAATGAAAGTAAACCTTGAAATGTAAAAAAAAACAGGCCACAAACGTTTCATATAAATACTCCCTAATTACTAATACTGAGACTTCAAAACGACATGAAACTTTCCAGTAATAAAGGTGGTATTGTAATTGAAGGTAGATTTGCAAAAGGCCTGTCCCTGTGAATATGTCACACTGGGAAAAAAGAAAGTAGGACAGCCCGACGTACGGAATTTTTATAAGCCGGAGCAAGCACGGTTAGTCCGGCTAAGTTGCAGAGACAGGCGTAGGCTACCCGACGGCTCGCTACACTCATCTTTTGTAATTATTGTAATTACGATCCCGGCTTCTGGAGAAACTTCATTTTGTCAATATACGCATAAACCAATGAGCACTAGCAGTTAAGATACATTAAAGCTCCAGAAATTACAGCGTATTTCAACTGCTAGTGCTACTGCTAACAGCAAACACTATACGCGTGTTGCTTTGTGGATACCGATCCACTCTACGCCAGGAAATGCTTTCAAGGGCAGATGACTTAGCGAATGCCACGTGTCATGTCAGTGAGCGCTGAAGTCTGTCACTGGCCGGCAGTATGCTTACAAAGCCGTTAGGAAATCGACACCCAACGGACAGCCAGGCCGTGGAAGATGCTATCCAAGACGACAGCTAGAAATTGGGGAGCTGACACTTAGATTCAGCGACACAAGAGTGAATGCAGTGGGAAGAAGATCAGGCAGATAGACACGTATGATAACACTAAAGAAAGCTCGGGGGCTATGGGTTCTCTAAACCGGATTATACAACAGAATAGAGAGGGAATACCGGGGTGACTGTAACGACATCTCAGCATTCCCCTTTCTCTAGAGTTCTGTAACGCTACAACCTCCCCACCACGTGAAGTCACACACATGCACACAAGTCCGCTAATTGAATGGCGGCTCGTCGCTTAACAAGGTATTTCTTTGACAAATATGGCGGGTACTGTTCATACACTACGCTACAAAACCCACCAGCTAGCCCCTAATCAATAATAAAGCACAAACATGTATCATGTGCGTTCACACACAGCATCACCCTCCCACCAATCCAACTCTGACAGCAGCAGAATCCTTACAAACATGATTTAGAAAATCTACGCAAGGTTCGCTTGTAAGGTCGACTGGAAACTCGGGCTTAACTAGGTTTATCAGGTTACTTTACTGCACAGCCAGGTCTGAATGACCAAATAACTTGGCTGCCATGCCTGACGTGCACGATAATTTTGTCCATGAATGAATGGGATAGATTACCACGTAAGCAATTGAAACAAATTAGAACCCATGCAGTTGCAAAAACGAAAGTTGTTTTCATGGTTAAGAATAGTATGTTGTATATTGACACCGATGTTAAAGGACGCGATGATGGTGGGATTGAATAAAATTTGACCTGTAACGGAGCAAATTGACGTTCAGTAATATGTAGAAATAATTCTAATTTTCAGCTAACCTTCACTAACCTTTGTAGGCCTAACCATATATGGACACGTACGAGAAATAGAGCGACACATGGGTACCTCGTGCTGAGAACACTTCTCGAATACTTATGTCGACACTACAGAAATAACTATTTCGGAAGTAGGCCTAGTTTAACACCATAGTCAACGGTACCGGTGGAACGATTTAAAAAAAGGTCCGCTCAAGATAAAGCGACGATTGCTACACGATTCTCAGAAGAATCAAAGATGACTCTGTGACGATCCCGAGAGAGTCCTAGACCAGCGTTTGAGAAGAAGCTCCGTGAGACCCACATCATAGTTCTGCTGTACAATAATGAAAAAAAAACAGTACTTGCCAAATGACAGAGGTCTTATTTGGCCTCTCGAGCCCGATTTACTTTCGTTAAAGGGTTTTACCAGTCGGTTACGAAGGGCACGGTCGACCGCGAATTTTGAAAGCGAATTTCACCCCGTGAGAAGAATGCTTGACTAAAACATATCTAAACTAATTAGATGAATAAATAATATTCCAGGAAAATCAACTGCATTTTAAAAAGGTCACTTCACTCATTATAAAATAACTTACTAAAATGTTACTCAGTAAAGAGCAAAAAAAGGCTTAATTGTCGAACTACAATGTCCGGTTTATCTTTGTAAGACTTGCGAAGTCTAAATGTGAGCCTAAGAACAGTTAATGTAGGATTACAGCCTCAACGGAATCAAGGAACTGTGAGCGTCAATGCTTCTACATCTTTGATGGTAGGCTATTGTATGTACACTATTTAAATAACAGATCGTTTTGAAGTTTGCGGTCTACCTTTTTATGTCAACAGGGATTGGTTGAAGCTTCAAGCCCTTTCGCCCCTTAATGAAAGTTAATCAGCCTGGTAGCCTTCATTAGATCTCTGTGAATTTGAGTTTTCTGCCCATTACTATACAAGTGACACTTAAATACAAACGTTCAGTGCAAATACCTCTTTCTCCCCCTTTAAGTAACAGTGAAAAATGCCTGCTGCATAGCGAAAGAAACAGATCTTGTGAAATGGCTGTTTCTGTGTTGCACACCGCGTTCTTGTTATTTTTACCAGGCTTTGGCCACATTTTTTTCAGTGTAGATGACCAGGTGAAATAAAGGCAATATTAATAAGAGAGCTTTCAAAATCAAGGTACATTTCAACGCAGAATCTTTTCTTTGTAATATTATAGCTTTTCCAGGAGTTGTCACCTTTGTCAAAAGTGCTTTTGTGTCCCCTGTGTAATTACGGTTGATCTTTAAAATGAAAAAAGGACCAGCAAAGAGCAAATGCTCACGCTGGTAATACAATTTATTAAGAAAAAAAAGACGCCTACCTTTTGGGTTACGGTCGTATCCCTGTTCAAGAACGAACCAAGACACTACAATAATAATAAACCCAAATTTCTGAGAAACTCTTCTTAGAAAAGCATCGTATATGAATACAATGCATCCTCGTCTTCTCTGTAGCCTAAAGGTATTTAGAATATCAAACATTCCTTAGGACAATTTAACATTACAACAGCCCAGAGAATTTCGTCTCCAGCAACGGAAAATTCCTTCGAGTTTGAATCCTTGGGTAAACTTCAGCGTCTCCCTTGTTCGATCTCATTGTACGACGTTGCCACATTCCCACCCTGAGGGTTTACTGTCATATTCTCTTGTTACAACGCAGGCAGTCATTACTGGCAGGAGTTCAACCCGCAGGGGAGCAGAAATTCAAATGTGTTGGGAAGGGAAGCAGCACAGGTAAGGTAGGGCATACTTAAGCTCGCCACTCACGCCCTCAGGCTACGACTCGGCCCTTCGACGACTTTCATCCCTTCTTGACTAGGGAAAATCCCCATGAAAGGGTAAACTCGTTCTTTTTGATGAAGGCGCTACGTCGATAAGGGATAAACAATGGGGTTCAGAGAACTTGTGTGTTCAGGTTAGAGCTAGTTTCGTCTTTCGTAGTCTACACCAAGTCAGGCACGATTCTGTGAAGCGCACCAAGTTTGCTTGACGTAGACTTTCCCTTCGCAAAGCCATACGGGATGAACTTGATCTGTCCTGGAACTTTCCTCCGTGTCTTAGAATTTCCTTCAACACCCCTCCGACCCCCAATGTCCGTTTTAATCGTCTTAGACTCCCTCTGTCCCTTGAGATGGCAATAATTTTGACAATAAACTTGGTAGCAGTATTAAACACAGGACAAGTGGATATAGGAGCAAACGGGGTCCATTGTTAGCAGAGCAGCAAAAGGATAGACAAGGTTAATGACCACAGGCAATGGCGCTAATCAGAAGATCCGTGCTTTAAGGGACAAGATTGGGGAGGTGGGGTGGTTATGCACATGCTAGCCCTCTCCTGTTATACTGCATGACACGAAAAACCACAGAGGAATCCAATAGAAGCCATAAATAATGGGCGACTGTCGCGTGTCACGCATGACGACCAGCTTAGTTTGTCATTCAAACCTTTCGTTTCTAGAAGAGAGTCGAGTAATTGTACCTGTCATCGGAATTTTAATTGGCGTCTGAACTGAACTGCGCGTTTCTATTCAAACGAAGCAAGAATGTCCTCCCTGTTCGACGTTCGATAACAAATTCCTACCAGACTCACTGAAAGCCAATCCCAGCGAGGAAACACTCGTGCCTGTGCCGTTTCATTTGTTTATTCAATAGATTGTGCATCACAGGACGATTGTGCCGCACATTTTCTTTAACTTTTGGTTTAACGTTTTCTGTTGTGCCTCTGTGCAAGGACACTGTGTTCCTTGGACTGTGCGTACACTGATATAAACATTAAAGAAACTACGAAGTGACAAAGTGAAAAATAGAAGTTTGTGGTAGAAGTTTTTATTAACTTATTCTCTTTTTTATTTAAACTTGAATGTTTTAGTTAAACAGAGACTCTGAATCGATGTTAACACTCAATGGTATAGAATAATGGATAATTAATCGATGACTTGTGCCTGAAGAGCCTGATCTCACTGAAGAAGACTCGGATGACGAACTCGATTCAGTAACTGTCTTTTTAGTTTTATGCTAGCTTCTGAGTTCTGAGCAATGTCACCACCATTTTTGACGGGCAGTATAAATTAAAAACATCTTGTGATAGAAGAATGTCTGCAATGCATGGGTACGTTCGTTCGTAAATAAATGTCAGATTTTTTCCAATAAAGTCAACCAGGAGCCTTCCTCACGCTAATATAAATATATTAAAGAATAAATGAATATTTTCAAACTGAAGACTTGGATACCACGACCAAGGCCGTACCCAGGGGGGGGGTTAAACCCTAACCCCCCCCCCCTCCCCGAAATTTTGTTTTACAATGGTAACATAGGAGAATGCCCACATGTCCAAAAAAAATGCATATTAATCCCCCCCCCCCCCCGAACCAAAATCCTGGGTACGGCCCTGACCACGACTTCCGCAAATTTCCTTCAAATAACCACGCCAGAGAAAGGAACAGAACTGGGGAACAAAGTTTTAACCGTTTCCTCGTTTCGAAGCACAACTAGATACACAGTTCGAAGAATAAGTCGCTGGAACCAAAATTGTGCAGCACAAACCCACAGACTGTTCCTTAGCACAATTGTTCACTCGCTGGAAAAGGTCTATAGTCTGCTTGTTCATAAAAGTCACATTTGACTGCTTTGCGTTTCCTCCTGTACTTATTCTAATTTAGTTTCTTTTTTTCATGGGGTGTTGCCATACTGAACGACCCGGGGCAATAACGAAAACAATGAGTTCTCTTATCGCGTGATTCGTGAACACACACTTTCTTACAAAATTGAACGGAAAATCCGCAGTTGTTACATGACTGAGGTCTTTGTGTAAAAGGGAAAAGAACATAGTCACGACAATTAAACATAACTGTCAGATTGCACATGGAAACCTTTCCTACTGGGCTTATTGATGTTCTGCTAGTTTCTAACGGACAAATTTCATTGGTCTGTATATATCTCACTGCACTGGGTGAATTACCAGTCTAATGCCCTTAGGCTTCATGTCAGGAAAAGTCAATTTTCCTACCGAGGGAACCGTGAACATTCATAGTTAGTAATACTGAATAAAATTTATTATTGTAATAATAATTGTTGTGGTTATACTACAGACTGAAGAAAAATTGCTTCGGTAGTACAACATCATAGCTATGATAGTATAAGAAAACCTTTCCTACTAGACTTCTATTTATTCAGTTGTCTCCTATGGTTAAATCTAACTCATTGTAAATTGCTCTACATTTACTCTATTACTTTCCCTTCTAGTTAATTTTAGTACTTTGGGGGCAGTTGCCATTCTGCATACCCCAAGACAGAGAGTGGACAGTAATAAATGTCTCGTGCTATTTCTTTTTCTAATAGCCCTTCGGTTTAGGCTATATCAACTTTCCATAATCAACTACTTTGTCAGTTTTTCACGAAATGATATAGTAATGTTGTAATGAAGGAGAAAGTGGCTATGGTAATTCAACAAAATTCGACGTAATTCAACACAGTTCAGCTATAATGACACAAAAATAGCATTTTGTTCTAGGATATTGTTTGCCTAACCAGCTCAATTGACTGCTCTGCATGTCTAAGCGCACTGTAACTTTTTTCTTCTGTTCTTTTCAGGCCTTCGACGGCTCTACCATTGGACCTGTAGAAAATACGACGTCCGTTATAAAACACACCTAACTACAGGTATCGACGAGGTGGAAAGCGAAATTCATCCCAGACACGAACACTCATGGATAAGTAATCGAACACTCACGGTAAAGTTCATGGAACGTCACTGTCTATAATGCATTTCCCTAACCCGCATGGTGTTGCAATAGGATAACGTCCCTCCAAGCCTCTAACATCCTGGCTATTGTTTTATTGCTTCGCAAGCTGTGGCTATCCTCCTGTGCATTGTGCGGCAGCATTTCGACCCAAAGGAAGAGAAATTTCCCCCGCAAAGTGCAGCGGTGGGAATGTGAGAATTTCTGCAGGAGTTCCTTCACTTCCTTCTTCGACTCGGGGGTGAAAATTATGGGAAAACGAGAGCGAGAAGTCTTCAATAATTCACTAGCATTTCTTAAAGAGACCCAAAAGCAAGACTCGAGAAATCAGCAATTCTGCGCCATGCACTTTTCTCCGCGTCCTGTCATTATACCTTAGAAAAAAGTAAGTGCGACTATTTCTTCAGTTGGAGAGAAAAAAGTAACAGCTTGCCCTAGCTTAGGTAGTACAAACGAAGAAAGTACACTCCGCCGGAAAATAAAATTAAAACGAAGACAGTAAAACTCCCAAGGGAAAAAATACTTCAAGGGGGAAAAACAATCTTGGGTTTCAAGTACTCGTATACTTTTCATTCAGTTTGCTCCAACTTTTACGCTTTTGGTTGCTTTTCAGGCTCCCAAATTGACAAATGAGGTGGTCTGCAGTACTGACCTGTCCATACAAGCTCGGTTTTCCGTCACTGGACAAATTCCCATCATCAATCTTCTCTATTACTGTGCAGTTATTCCTTCACTCGATTTGGCGTCCGTCCACTTGCATTTTCCCCATCACTTGCTGTCAGTTACCGTTTTGCGGGCTCCATTTACTGGCAGACAGCTGTTTCTTTCGTTTGGGTGTATTGTTCTTCCAATAGTACACTTTTTTACTATAGAATCACCAAAAAACAGGTCCTAATAGCTCTTTTTTGTTCTGTAGGTGCTTTTTGGTACCACTCGGTCGTCGAAAGAACTACAACTCGGTAGAAATACTACGTGCCATTCTTGGCTTGTTACAGTAGTGTATAAAGCTGCAACGCCAATGTTGCCAGGGCGTGGCGAGCTGGTACGCGTCGCCAGAACAACTGACCGGGGTTTCGGGCAGAATGTGTCGAGCAATACGCCCCCAGTCGTGGTCGTTGTCTTACTAGTCGGCCAAAGTACAAGCAACACGCGTAAATGTAGGTGCACTGCAAGCGCATGCTCCCTTTCCTGGGCACAGACGGAATCTATGAGAAAGGTACATGAAATGGTTCCTCAACAGAAGGCTGGAAGAGTTGGAGGGAAAGGTAAAAACTGATATTATGGCACCTAATGTCACGCAGTCGTAAGCAACACGTGGAAAGCTAACTATTCTTCCGGTTTAGACAATGTTTGCGGAAATGTAAAAGTGAGTCGGATCAACTGTAACGCAAGCCACTTTTAACACATATTAAGACTAGTGAAAACGGGCATATGGGGGTTATAAAGAGCAGTAATCAATAATTTGGAATTGTAGTTGTGTAGCGCAAGTTACTTTTTCAAGTTTGGAAAAGTGAGTCAATACACCACTTCGTTTGTCTGTTGTAACTAAATTTAGTGTTATGGCAAAAAGTATAATTGCTGTTATATACTCTGTAAAAACGGGTACCAAAATTTGTGACTTATGAGCGTCTAATTTCAGACATTAAAAGTTCAGAGTGACCGCCATTAAAAATTGGTACTTGATATCTAAATGTGCGTCCGCTCACCTAAGAGAGGGTAATTTTTGCCTAGTTTCGGTAATATTTACCTACTTTTAATATTCTTCACCCGAAATATTGATAATGTATTCCCAAATCTGGTATATTTCTCAAATGTCGGTAGCGTATTTCCAAACTTCGTTACTTCCCTGGACCTAATCCGTTTACCCTACGGAGGAGATTGGCATAAGTCGAATTGCATTCTTCTAGTAATTAAAAGATCTAGGGAGAAACTCAACTCTCGGACGTCGTTAGCTTTGGAAAACTTTTAAAACTGCTTGTGTGTTGCACTCTTCATGACTTACAAAGAGTCAAAACTAACTACATTTCTCTGTCTATTGGCACTGCTTTTTTTAAATACTGTTAGTTGTTGTACTGTGGAACTGTCGTTGTTGAAGTTGGATTGTTGAAAGTTTTTTGCATATAGTGTGGTTGCATCGTTCAACTTTGTATTGGTAACTTTGTTGAATTTGCATGCGTGAATGTTGCATAATAGACGTTTGGAGAAATTTTTTTGCGAATGTTGTACTCTGCATTGTCGATTAATGTGTGATGTTGAGTGTCGTTGCACTGTGTATTTTTGTTGAAGTAATATTGTTGAGCTTTGATATTTACTGTTGCATTAATTATTGTTGGTGGAGTTATTTGCTTTATTGTTGAATGTTGTTATCAAAGTTTCTACCGAAAAAATAGCAAATGCATTTCTTAATTATGGTTATTGTTAGGACCAATTTCTAGGGTCTCATGCGTCAGTTTACGAATGTTTACTTGCCAGTTTTTGGTTTTGTCATGTACCAATTTTTGGAGCTTACATCTGACATGTTTAGGATAAAGCTACCATTATTGACTTTACGTAGAAAAAGAGCCCCAAACTGGGTGCCATTTTTCACCATTAAATGGTAAAAATTTTTTCACAATGTCGGCTGTTGTTTGTTGTATATTTCGTTTTAATCTACGAAAATATGTCGAAAGTCAGCGACGAAAAAAGAAAAGATTCCTAAGATGCTTTCGTTGGTGAAACGAACGGACGTGCCTGTGAAATTGTTGAAAAATTCTTACATTATAAAGAGAACTGTGCGACTTGGAATGTTTAGCGAGTTTTGTTCCATCTTAATAAACTGAAGACGTTAGTCGCACTCACATGTCTTCGGTATGCAAAAATTGCATTAATTTAATTGGCCTCGAACGTAACTAAGAAAATAGCCCACATTTGTTCTGAAAAGAAGTAGGCTACTCTGTTAATAAAAATAAGATTCTGACTTCCGTGCACGCTTAAAAGGTCCTTAACTCGCTAAATACGTACGCAGTCCAAATTGTTTTGTTTCTTGCCACCTTTGAAACTAACGTAATTTTTTACCTAAATATTTATACCTGAACGTGACGCACTTCTTTTCAAATATATTTAGAATGTAAAGATTACTACTTTAAAAATAAAAAAAGAATTACAAATAATGTTTAAGTGTAATAGACGAATATTTTCCTTTCCTTTTTGTTCAGCCGAAAGGCAATTGTAATAGCGATTACTCTGTTTTTCTCAAAGTACACAATACTGTAGTTTATGGACAAAAGTGATAAACCTCCATGATGCAGTAGGCTACTGGGAGGCGAAATGAAGTAATTCTAGTACACTAGATCCATTTGCTGACTGAGCTTTTATAGCACGCAGTTCCAGTTCCCAAGGTTCTTACACACACACACGTATGAAGAAAGACATCGACCAATCGCCAATTTCCTCCCTTTATTCCTTGCCGTAAAACGAGTACCCGTACTTAGGGGCCCTACAGGCTTATCGATTATTGCCCCGCGGGTGATTGTCGTAAACGTCTAATGAAATCGCAGCCGACTTTCCTATGAGTGTGTGAGATTGTTAGCGAGAAAATTACAGAGAAATAGGTGATCTATCCCGGCGAAAACGTACCTAATTGCCACAATTATCGACACCGTTGGTGTCGTAGTTCAGTTTCCTGAGAAATGTCACCCTGCTGCCTGAAAAGAATTGCCCGCTGGATAATGCAAGTAGTACTAGCTCTCGCTTGACATCTGGAGAACAAAGTCAAGAAAGAACGCTGCAAATATGAAAAAATAGAGAGAAAAATAGAGGGGAATTTCTAAACAATTCATAAGGGCACAAAGGAAAAGCTGGCGAAAGAAACGAGTTGCTATAGAAACGGTAAAGCGATACTGGGCCAAAGGGCTCAGGTGGGCATATTTGTACAAATATTAGAAATTTAGAACCGTATATGGAAAGAAGAATTGTTCCAGCCTTCTCAAATCTCGGGAGTAAGCCATAACAAAATCACAATAAATTCCTTTTTTAACGCTAGCATTACGTTTCCTTTTTTCTTTCCCTTGTCCGTTTCGGAAGCTGAGGCTTTTCGGACCGTAAAATCTTTTGAAGAAGCGCTAGTCACGGAAGATGTTTTATTTTTAAGAAATTTTCATGTTTTGGTTATATCTTTTTGTATAAATTTATACTTCTATTAATAATATTCCTTTATTTCAAGTGTATTTTTTTCCTTGCCTACATTTTTTTAAATCAATGCTTTTGTACCTCATGTGCTTTCTCAGCGCTCATTAGAAAAGATATTGCAGTTTTTTACGATTTTTATTAGTCTAATGTACTAATTTATTCAAGACTTTACATTAGCTAATTAATCCAACACTTTTTATTTATTAATTCAAGTTTTTTTAATTAATTCAAGACTTTGTATCTATTAATTAATTTAAATTAATTTATTCAAGACGTTTTCAAAAATTTTGTACCTCAATTTTTTAAGAGCGCTCGTCATACAGATACCCTTATTTTTTATGTTTGGTATTAGTCTAATGTATTAATTTATTTAAGATCTTTTATTAACTCATTAATTCAAATTAATTCACTCAAGACATTTTTAAGGCTTTCGAGTCTCATGTGGTCTCGAAGCGCTCATTACAAAGATACCGTTTGTTTTTTACTATGATTATTTTTTACTATTAATATTTATTATTATGTGTTAATTATTTTTATTTTTAATGTTATGTCTTGTATTTTTATTTTTAAACGATGTCTTACCTTAATTTTTTAACGTACAGTTTTCGTTAAGTACACGTTGATTCTGTTTTTTACAGTCATAATAGTTACGTTTCGTTATATTTTTAAGAAACCGTGTCTTTAAGGACCTAATTTATATTGGAAGCGCTAATTATGGGAGATGTTTGTTTTTCCCGAAGTCGAAGGAAAAAAGGCGGAAGTAATAGAGAGGTTGAGGCAGAAGGCGTCATCGATTACTCTGCCCCAGTCTATCTATCATAGTCGTCAGACAAGAGCAGAGGGATGAGAAAAGAACAATGGAGCTTGGTTCCCATTCCAATTACGCGCGAACGGGTGAGATGAAGAGATGCACGCTTAAGTGATCTGTTTTCACAAACGCTTAAGTACAAGCTTGTTTTGACACCTGCAACGCGGTCTCTGTACACGATGAAGACAATGACCTAAACAAACAGGTTTACTATACGTACGGTGAAGGTTTTTTCTCTGTTATGACATAAAGGAAGCTCGCTACAACAAACCCCTATATAACGAGCTGCCGTCTATTGTTGACAAGTTGAAAGGTCCCGGTTTTATAAATGTGTAGAGAAGACACGATATAAGGAACTTCGGTTATAAGGAACATTTATGCTGTCCTACAGAAGGTCCGTTATAGTGAGATTTCAGTGTACGCGAAAGCCAGAGAGAAAAACGCGGTGTGTTTCGATCTAACGGTCAGTTTCCAACATTGGTTAGAAGTGAGTGGGACAATTGAAACACTAAGTGCAATTCTGACCTTGCGAAGCAGGTATGACCGGGTTGACCTGTTGAATAGATGAGAAAGTAGAGAGAAAATGCATTAGGAATAAAGATCTACTAGGAAACTCAAATTCTGAATTTGATTTAAATTTGCTTGTCATAGCTTCTCTGTCAGTAAATATATACATTAAAAAATATGTGACTTTTAATTCGCCAAGATAAAAATTAGATGTCGTACAAATCAACAACAACAACAACAAAAATCGCTCTCGGGAAAAATGTTGTGCCTCTGCTGAGGATTAAAATGGGAGTTTATTTTTTCTGAGTTTGTCGGAAATCGGGGTTTTCTGTTGAGAAATATTTGGGGACTTTAAAATATCAAAGCCTCAGGAGAAAATAAAGGATATATAACTAGTGAACAAAATCACAGGAAAAGAACAAAGAGTATACGAGCTTTTAATATAAATCTGGTACGGCTCTCTCTTGTGAAGAACGTCATGTTTTGTGTATTGTCCCATTTTTGAAATACATATAGCCGATTTTAAAGTATTTTTTTCCTCCAAAGCAGAATTCAAATCAGACATTTAATTCTGGAGTTACCGCCTGGAAAAATTCAGAGAGCTATTCAAGGGATTAATCCGAAACTAACTGACGATTTTAATTCTGTTCTTGCCAAGGAATTAGACAAACAGTCCAGTTTGGGGAAAGTTTTTATATACTGCCTCCTGTTTTAAACTTGGGTTTCGATTGTTTATGTTTTACAAATTATTGCATATTAGATAATATAGTCCGATTAAAAGATTAGTCTCCATTGATGGTTACAAACGATACCAATCCTAGCGCGATTACTTGTTCTATGTACCAATGGAAAGGGTGTTAGTTAAATTTGTGTTATGCTAATTCAATACGCGTGCTGGGCTGGCATTCGAAAAGCCTTATGTCTCCTATTGGCTTCAAGATAGGTCCTAACAGTCTTGGGGTTATTTTAAGCGGCATAGCTAGCTGACGAAGGAGAAAACGAGCAAGTTCAGTAAAAAATAAAAAATAGAAGAACGTTTGAAAATCACATTCGCAAGTTGTCGTGTACTTAAAGGAACGAGGGAGTCAGTTACTCACAACGGTTCCAACAGTCGTTCTGCAAATTTTGTGTCTTCGGTGTAATATTTAGACTTACTTCAGTGTTTTTCCTGCTAACTTAACACGCGTGTTGAGTTAACTTAACACGGATTTACCTAACACCTGCTTCCACTGGTACACAAAACAAGAAATCGTGTTAGGATTGGTATCGATCAAAACCATCAATTGAGACTCGAAATCGTTTCACCGGACTGTGCTGTTCAGCATCAAGCAGAAATTCGTAGCAAAAAAAACCCTGAAATATAACTCATAAAACCAAGATTTTTAAAACATAGTTGTTCTGAAGTAAAATCCTACGTATTCATACATTCACTTGCAATGCCAATGCAAGAAAAAAAGAGTGAAACAAGTTCCGTTAACAACACCCTTAGAATTTATAATACGCGTATCCCCATCTATACGGGAAACCTGCAGTACCTCGCAACTACTAGGTAACCCCAGAATCGAAAAGGGGTTAGCTGAGACGATGGGGAACACAACAGGTAGCACGTGTTGGCCTAGTGTAAACCAATGTTTCGGAACGACAGTCTCGGCCGGAACGGCGTTCTTTGCCGTTCTTTAACAATGTTCGACCGTTCCGTTCTTCTGGCAACTTTCACCGTTCCGTTCCTGTGGATTTTTCCACAGAGTAACCAGAGAGAGGGTTCCTGTACGAAAGGTTGTGTTTAAGTTTTTGGAGCGAAAGGGCCGTCCCAATTGAAGGAGCTTTTCCGTGCCAGTTGCTGATTGGCTGAAAGATTAGCCGGTCGGTGCCAGTTACTCATGGGAGTTGTCTCGACATCATAACTAGACATGAGTTTTTGTAGTTCCCGCTGTCGTAAGGGAGGGCAGATTAGAATTGACCAAACCTCCTCTCTCATGGGGTTAGCCTAAGGCCTTCGAAAAGCTAACACAAACTTCCCATAAGGAAAGACCTCAACCCTCTCTCTGGTTACTGTGGATTTTTAAAAAATTCCGTTCCGATATAAATATCGATTTTTAAGAAAAGGACTAAATATCGATATAAATTGGTAATTGTACAAAATTTTAAGCGGGAAATGTAAAAGAAAACTTTTTTAAAATTTTAAACCCTTGGTTAGTGAAATCATAACTTTATTCGATAGCCAAGAGATAGCGTGCCCGGAACGGAAAAGAACGGTCCAAAAAAGCCGTTCCGTTCCCGTTCATTTACGAACAAGCGCCGTTCCGTTCCCGTTCATTCACCAGGTAGTGCCGTTCCGTTCCGATCAAAAGAACGGAACGGAACGATTTCGGGTCATTCGGGTCATTTTCGATTACATTGAAAACTTCAATTTTCCAAATTTTTAACTATATGAAAAGTAAAACAAGTCTACTTACACGAGCTGTTGTGAAAAGGATAGTACAATAGATTAATTACAACTCTATTTTTAATGTCAAATGAGTACTTCACACTTTACATACTAGAAGCCATTTATTTACTTTGTTAACATTTTAAAAGCGAACAAAATGTTAATATTATCCCTACCCTCTTCTTCTAAACATTTTAATTATAAAAGTTATTCTTACGTAAATATGGTGCGGAGTACGAACACGGAAAAGAACGCTTATACTTCTCGTTCACAATGTTACTTCCAAAACACGTGTGTTTTGGGTGAGACATCCGAAAATAGTAAGTTGTTTGTGTATTCTTTCCTTCAACCCCTAACATAACTGTCTCCCCTTCCCCTACGCGAAGAAACGGGTAAAGAAAGAATAACGCAGCTAAAACAGAAGTCAACGATAATTTTTGCCTTTCCGTAACTCACTCTTTGCAAAAAATTCTCTTGGCCCACCCCGTCACTTCCCCCCTCCCTTCACAACACCATTTAGTCGATCTAAGGCAGCGAAGTTCCAAAGCACAAGTTCTTCCCCTTCCCCCTTTCTTTACAGGTTTCCTACTTTTTCTCTAGAAACCAAAGTAATTGTAATGTTATCTGGCCTTTTTAATTTACTATTAAATTACATTACAATTTTAGATAGAGTAAAATGTAATGAGTACATTACATTACTACAGAGCGAAAAATGTAACGAGTACATTACAATTACTTTAAGAAAAGGAATTGGCATTACAAATTACCATTACTTGTAATAATTACACAACTACTGCCCTACACACGCCACTCCCACGAAATTCATTGTTGCTATAAGTGAATGTTTATGGCTATTTGGCTCCTCGATGGGAGAATTCCTTCTTACCAAATCATATGCGTTTAAAATAGGTTCTTTTTCATTTATCAAACATTCTGACGACGGCTGCCTATTACTTCGGGAGCACTACTCTTATTCCATCAAAACCTACCACATATCATGGCAGCGGCTCCAGTGGCGCCTGTGGTGTCTTCCTAACGTACTTAACTTCAGCACAAGCGTTGCAGTACTGTACTTTATTTTTCTACCTGTTTTTAAGATCAGCGGTCTGATATCACCTACACGTAAGAAGAGGATTTTCAAATCAAAGAAACGCCCGTAACGTGAATTGATTCTTTTGTCTCGACAAAACCCTTCCCTCACGGGCTATAGGAGTCAAGCAGCGACGTCACGCTACGTAATCTAACTGGATGGGTCGCAAAAAAATACAGTACACGGTACATACTCTTTTATGTATCCAAACGCTTTTACTCTATTGAAAAATCGATGGTTGCCAGGGCAAAAGGAGGGTCAAAATGAACTGCTGTATTCCTCTCTGTCTTCTAACGATGAGAAAACACTCCCAGCTTAGGTAAATACTTGAAAGGACGATCTCGACCTCGACCCCTAGAGAAATGGAAGCAAAAATAAGGAAGGGAAAGAGAGAACCCAAGTGGTGCATCAATAGACGCCCAAAGTTGAAGCTTCTTATTAAGGAAAAACTTAATTCTTTTCTCCTGCGCATCTTACTTGACTGGCTGGAAGAAAACCTTCTCCTTGGCAAACTCGGCCGGCTGTGACGATTGCAACACACTTTCTGTCTCCGTGAGCACATCCAAGCACATCAAACAGCGCTGGATTTGCATGGGCAATAGTAGGCTTTTCACGCCTTGCCAATCCGTCCAGTGGACATTGACCTCAGCTTCCAAGGCCTTGAAAAAATCCAAACAATTTGTAAACAATTAGGAATACAAAAATATAAATAAAATGCTAAAAACACGAACATTAACAAATGGGCAACATCCGAACACTTAAAAAAGTACTGAAAATCTGAAAAATTAATACATATAAAGAATTCCATTTTAGAAGTGGAAAAACATTTTAACCATTTAAGAAAAAATCTTCTAAAGATTCCGAAACATTCAAACAAATCTGAAAATATACAAAAGTAAAAGAAAACGTAAAAATGTTAAAAATACACACAAGTAAAAGAGAACTCGAAAATCTTAAAAAATACATGGAACAGAAAAATTGAAAATCTTAAAAAATAAACACAGTAAAAGAAAACTTGGAAATCATAAAAATATAAGAGTAGAAGATATACTGAAAATCTTAAAAAATACAGAAACACTACAGAAAATTGGTAGCCACTTCGCCGAAACTTCCAAACAACTCCATAAGGACCAACGGCAACAATTTCGCAAAAGCAAAAAAAGGAGCGAACTTGGAAAGTTTACCAGATTGTATAAAAAATTTCGCAAACATCAAAGATAATTTTAAAAAATACGGCAAACAATTTCTCAGAAGCAAAGGAAAGGAGACAACTTGTAATCTCACAGATATATAAAAAAGTCTGGAACCATCCAAAGATAATTATAAAATACCAACTAACTCTTTAAAATGGAATAACACAAATAACATGATAAAATATTAACAAATAGAAGAGTCCTTTTCAAGTTCGGATACATTCTTTGTCCTGAAATATTTCGTACCTTTATTCGAATTTGGTACTTGTACGGAATTTAGAAACACCAATTGACTTGATTATAGTGTTACATAGATTAAAACTAAAAATGTAAGAAATCACTAAAGTCTCAGAAACTTCTTCAAAATTTACGCGAAAAACGGAACAAAAGTGTAAAAAATGATAACGGCTACACTGATTTGATTGACTGTTTCCATGTTCGACTGTGAATGTTTTCTGACGTTCTTTATAAAACGGAAACCTCTAATCAAAATTTCCAAATAACCGAAGAGACAAAAGAAAGAGAAAAAAAAAATCTTAAAATTCCTATAAAGTAAAGACCATCTCCAAGGCCTTACTCGAATATTCATGTCCGTGGCAGCAGTCCGCCGTCCATGCCACAGTAATTCCAAGCTGAATAAAGGAGGCGAATTGGGATAGTCGGGTGGCACGTAAATCCAACAATGCAAACGTCCTATTTCGCTCATGAAAAATGAATACGTTAAGCACACATTCCATCATTCATGTTCCTGACGCCAAAAAGAAAGTGTCACCATTCCGCGTCACTCTTTACTACCTGCGCCCCGCTCAGCTACAGCCTCGTAAAACGTGCCCTCCTTAATCACATATTCTTGCATCTCTGAACTGATTCGTCGAGAAAAATCTTCGGCCGGAATGCTCCTGAATTGGGCTAATCTCGAGCCAATTTGCGACGGGAAATAAGTCTGCCACTCTGGCGACAAAGATGTCTGCCCCTTTTCTGTTGCATTTCCACAAATACCGACAAGAAATAAGACAAGATATGTTAAACGTGACGAAAAATTCTCAAAAATTCTTATGCACGCAACATCTTACCTAAAGTAGCAATAATCTGGCACAATTTCAAACGCGAGCTCAATCGGTGTCGAATAGCGCCCACGATGCGTTTCATATTGACGCTGCTCACCTTCGGATCCGCGGAGGCGGGATTCTATAAAAAGGCCATTGAGGAAGATTTTTGTGAAAAGCGCTTCAGAAATTGGGTACCGCTCATACTTTCGTGTCGGCAACTTGCAAGAAATCCAAGCCCGCCAACTGCTGCGCCCAGGTATAGGGATGCCCATTGTTCCACGACGAGACGCACGCTTGGAAGTCGTCAATACCAACTTCCTTCAACTGGTAATTATTAGCCAAATTGGGCGTATCCAAACCGGTATCGCAAGGGAATAAACAAGACAGGATGCTCTGTGCAGCCAGCAGTTCTCTATAGACCAACGGAAATGGTAAAAAAGAACACAAAATAAACAAAGATACAACACCGAACGGAAGAAAGTTAATAAATAAAAAAACAGCATATGAACTTGCAACAAAAGAAGATAAAAAGAAACTTAAGAACAGGATTACGTGCAAAGAAACAGAAGGAGCACAAATGAAAACTAAAATATTATAGTAAAGTGAGCGTTTAATAATTCGTTAAAAGATATAAGACAACAGAAAATTAACATTAAAGAACAACATATGAAGATGAAACAGCAGAAAATAAAATGAGACTTAAAAACAGTATTAGGTGCAAAGAAACAAAAGGAGAAAAAGTACAAACTCGAAATAATAAGGTGATTGTTTAATTATTCTTTGGCTGCATTTATTTCTTTAATTTTATCTTCTACTAAAATGTTTGATTCGACGTGAGATCTAAATGACGCAGTCAAACTTCTAGTTTTTGCTATTTGCATTATAAAAATAAAAAAGAATTGCCTGCACTGGTACTTAAAAAAAGGAAAAAAGAAAGAAATGAGTATAAATAGAGTGAAAATTGAAAGTGATAATGCTCCTAGCCGCCTAAGTTTTAAGGCTATGTTGCAACTAAGCGTGGTATATGGGAATCACATGCCAAACGGCGTCAGCGATTTCGCCCAAATCACTCAGTAGTTCATTTTATAAAGACACTTGAGTACTTCGTTAAAAAAATGCTCAGTACTAAAAAAAATTTCGACAGTAAAGTTTTGGATCGTAAAATCTAATGCGCATAGTCGAAACTTCTTAAAAAAACTTCTTCGTAAATTCAGAAAAAGCAAGTGAGATTTCAACTTATTTTTGCAAAAAGGCAATTTCCAATATTCGATCGTAAAGTTCACTAGAATCAGTTGAAAGTATTCTTTTAACGAAAACGGAATTAAATACGACATTAAGTTTTGGCGTTGTTGCCTACGACATTCCACAAAACTATTTAGGTGATAAATCCAAAACTAACAAACAGATTGAATTCCGTTTTCGCCTATAAATCAGGTAAACAGTGCTTTAGTGTTCCTTGAGCCCGTATATTTAAAAAAATGCTGTTTCAAAAGAAGTTGAGATTTGATTTGCAATTTAAAAATTGACTGAAAACTTATTAAAGAAAATCTTGATGATATGCATTAGTGCTTACAATGTTAAACTTTACTGTTGACATTTTTTAACTGAAACATTGATTTGGGTAAAATCGCTGACGCCGTTTAACATGTGATTTCCCTATACCACAGTTAGGTGCATCGTAGCCTTAATGTTCACAATTTTTATTATTAAAAAAATGTAAAAAGAAAGTGGAACATGAAAATAATTAAAATTCATACTGCTCGTAGCCATCTAACTTTTAATTTTCATGATTTTAATTACTAGAATAAAAAAGAAACGAGTAAAAACGAAGTGTAACATGAAAATAATTAAAAGTATAAAACAGACAGTTGGTCCTTGTGGGATTAGTGCACGTGTTTTGAATTACCCTCCAAGTCCAGACGGTAATTGCAGTTGGCAGTTTACGGTGACAATGTTCAGACTTGCCAGATAGTAGAACTGAAGCTCGATGCCGTTTTCATCTGCGCAGAAATGTAAAATCAGTTGACACATTTAAGTAATTGTTTATGCCCTTTCGCACGGAAAACAAAAAGGAGTAAAAGGACCAGCAAAGAGCAAATGCTGACGCTGGTATTACAATATAAAAAGAGGCGACATAAAAACGTAGCCAGGCTGAAAGCGCAATTAGACGACACGAGGTTATAAGGTGAAACCCGGATGTAAGAGAATTGAGTCTAAACGACACCACGTTTTAAATGATTGTCATGTTAGCGAAAGAACGGTGATTTATGAAGAAATCGGACGTAATAGAGATTCGATCCACGTTTACGACTATTCTCTTACATCACGGTTCCAATTTTGTTCTTCTTCACACAATATTATACTCTTCACCAGCAACTATATTAACGCTGGGCACCCGCCCCTTTCGCTACAGGTTAGCCATTAGCCAACTAACCTATCTCTAGTCTACAAAAGTCACAAGCTGGTCTTTGACGTCATAATGGGCTTATGCCGTAGGTGTAAATGGGACCTTAACGCACCTGGGAGTCGCACCGTCACTTTGACCGACAACGGAAACGTTTGCAACAATTCTTTCCTTTTGTCTTCACGTTTACTGGATGTAGGTTTCCTGTGTCTTTGAGCGTGCTGACGATCTTCCACCTATGTAAGACACAAAATTTCTTACAACAATTCACAACTGGCTGCAATTCTTACTTCATTGCCATCAGCTTCGCCTTCAGACTCAGTATCGCGCTGTTCACCGCCATTGGCGTCCGTCACTTTGCGCGATTCGTCTTTGGCGTCCTCCGCTTCGCCTTCCACCGATACCGTCAAGAGTTTGTCTATGTGCAAATAACATATTAATAGCATAAAATAATTTATTTTCAGCTAATCAATTTCATTTCAATAACTTAAAATTCCATCTCAATTACTTAAATCTCTTTTAGATTACTTACATTTCGTTTTAATTACTTACATTTCATTTCAATTGCTTAAATTAAATTTCATTCAAATTTCATAGCATCGAATTGTACAAAACTTATAACCCACTACTTTCCATGGTTCATAATTGTTTGTGTAAGAAATGATTAAAAAACAAAATGAAAAGTATAAGAAAACGAAACACAAACGGATGAAAAATATGCAAGCCAAGTTTTCATAAAATAAGGATCATAGCAGAGTTTTCTAGCAGAAATTTGATAAATTGTAGAATGTAGGTTACCGCATGCCATTTGGTAGGCAGAGCTTTGGGTATAGAGGATATAAAGTGGATTGGGTAGCAAATTGGCCAGCTCTCGTTGGCTTTTCACCCTGTTAAACGGCAATCCCAAGTTCTCTTGAACGGGTTTCGTCGATTCGAGGATTTTGGACAACTGCGGCTCCAGGGCGCTCAGGTTCTTACGGCCGAGCTTGATTTCCTCGTTAATTTTCTCTTTCGAGCTTTCCAGATTGCGACACTGCTCCGCGAGTCGTTTGCGTTGCTCGAACTCCCATTCCAGTCTCGCTAATGTTAGCTTATGTGAATCCACGCGAGTCACGTCCTAGAACGAGTAAATAAACAAGTTTTAGTGCTTCTCCCCCCAATGAATTTTATATAT